>CABHPQ010025093.1:0-21126 GCA_902168405.1 Peromyscus aztecus | reverse complement strand
GAAGGGTAGCTGACCATAGAAACCAATTAATCTCTCTCCTGAGGCAAAGCAATCATTTACAAAAGAATGCACTCAAGTGCCCTCCCCAATAGAGCCAGCACAGCTAAAGAGGGAAAAAATGCTTTTTCTTTGATTTCCTTGACAGATGAATGCAGTTAACTTGGGAATCGTGTGTGTGTGTGTGTGTGTGTGTGTGTGTGTGTGTGTGTGTGTGTGTACCCTTAGTAGAAAGAGCCTTCGAATTCCTATACAGCTTATTGAAGAGATAGGCTGGCCATTATGATTTTTCTAGACATAAGCAATTAATTGTTAATTGTTACCTGGTCTTCCTCACTGACCACAGATTTATTTCTCTTTGTGCCACTGATTCCAAAACCTCACCAAGAAAAAATAGAAATCTTCTTGAATTTTTTAGTCAGAGCAGAGGTTAAATTGGTTGAGAAAATGGATTTCTGAGTTACAAGCCAGACACCAATTCTACCACTAATTGACTTGCGCTAATCTTGGGTAACTTACTTAGTAAAGTAAAAGACACTTTACTCTTTTTTTTATAGTATTTTTATTTTATAATTAACTTAATTTCACATAACAGCCACAAATTCCCCTGTCCTCCCTCCTCCCATCCCCCAGTCCTCCCCCCAATCGACCCCCCACTCTCACCTCCTCCAAGGCAAGGTCTCCCCTGGGGAGTCAGCCCAGCCTTGCAGACTCAGCCAAGGCAGGTCCATTCCCTCCTCCCTACACCAAGGCTGAGCAAAGTGTCTCAGCATAGGCCTCAGACTCCAAAAAGTCAGCCCATGCACCAAGGACAGGTCCTGGCTCCACTGCCTGGGGGCCTCCCAAACAGTTCAAGCTAATCAACTGTCTCACTTATCCAGAGGGCCTGGTCCAGTTCCATGGGGGCTCCTCTGCCATTGGTTCACAGTTTATGTGCTTCCACTAGTTTGGCTATTTGTCCCTGTGCTTCCTCCAACCATGGTCTCAACATCACTCACTCATACAATCCCTCGTCTCTCTCGCCGATTGGACTCCCAGAGCTCCACCTGGGGCTTGGCCATGGATCTCTGCATCTGCTTCCATCAGTCACTGGATGAGTGTTCTATCATGACAGCCAGGGTGTTCGGGCCATCCAATCACCAGAGCAGGTCAGCTCAGGCACTCTCTCGACCATTGCCAGTAGTCTACAGTGGAGGTATCTTTGTGGATTTCTGGAGACCTCTCTAGCACTCTGCATCGACACTTTACTCTTAATACTTAAGCAATAGCTCAAAATCTGTGAACTGTCTGAAAGTTGAAATGAAGGAATGTAGGTAAAGCACATACATGGTACTGTGAATCACGGAAAGCACACAAGAATGAAAGCTCTGACAACCAAGGCAATGTTTCTCAACTGAATGAATTGCATAGCAGTGTACTGCTCACTTCTTTGTAAATTATAAGCTACATGACAGTGGGTTTTGCTTCAGGAAAAGGTAGTTACATTGACTCATTCTTCAATGTATATAGTATAGTGTGAAAATTAGGATGAAAAACTAATGAAAGCCATATCGGATAAACAACGCAGTTGGGGTGTACATAAGGTATAATAAGGGCTCTCATAAGTGTGTCCTCTAGGTACGTTCACTGTAACCTTTGCTACATTTCATTTAAAAACTTGAAATATAGATAAAAAAATGAAGAATTATATAATAGTCTGTACACTGGTCACCTGTAATCTACAATTAACATTTAACATATTTGTTTTACCACTTATATGAGCACTTTACATTCATTCATTCAGACACAAAGTTTGATATATTTTGGCACATTTTAAAGTTGCTGATATCTGTACACTCAACTGCACAGAATACATATCATTAAGTGAAGTTAAATATTTACTCATGTTCCCTTTCAAGAGGTAAAATTTACATAGTGAAATGCACATATCATATGTACAAAATGTCTTCTGACAAAATTTAATACCTATGTAAATCAGCAGCTGTAAACATCTGAAATATAATAACAAGGACAACAATTTCCTTAATTCACTTGCCTGTCTTTTTTTTCATAAAGCCATCATCTCTCCCACAGTTGCAAATATACTTTTGATTTTTTAAAGAAGGAAAGGGAAAATATTTAATGCACCAATCAAAAGGTTCATGATTCATTCCTCTATACTGAAAGACAGTCGACAAGAGCAAAACACATTTACTTGCCATGTTATATATGACATGAGAATCTTTAAAGACCTGAATAAATACAAAAAACTGGAATTTTGTAGAATGTATATACAAGTATGTTTGGAAGACAAGAGGACATGCTCTAATGGCTATAAACTGTATGTGGAGTTGTTTAGAAAGGACTGGGTGTTAAGATTCTTCTCTGTCTTAACCTTCCTTTGTTTCCTTCAAAGGGAGGGGTCCCCTGCAGGGAGGATTGCCCTGGAATAAAGATTGTGGATCTGCTTCAAGGGAAACCTGGCAAGCAGAATTCTAATTTCAATGATCCGTTTTAGGAGACAAGGTGGATGGGTGAAAGTCAGCTCTGAGGTCTCACATATGTGTATTTTTCTAATTCCTCCAGTTTAAATTGCTTGCTAGACTGGGATGTCATATTTAGGGCCAGTGTGTCCTGAACTACATCATTTCTTTTTAAACTTTAAGTAGCTTCCTTGAGAGCACAATGGAGTTCCTATCAAAATATAAACAGTGTTTTCTACAAAAATATTATCACTCGTGGAAACCTGATAGATTTTAAATTAAAAAACAAGCAAACAAACAAACAACCCCCCCCTCAAGTTTCTCTTTTTCTCCATTTTGGTCAAGAGGGGAACATTTTGCTCTGCCATATACTGCGACCATAATGTGGTGCTTCTTCTCAGGCTCCCAAATCATGAAGCTGACATATCATGAATTGAGATAACTGAAATTTATGACTAAAGATAAACCATTTTGTTTATAAAGTGATGATTTTAAATATTTGTCCTAAAAATTGAAGGTTGAGTATATCATATTCTAGATCATTTCCAGATCAAATATCATGACTATTATCTCCTTTTTTTTTCCTGGAAGTAATTTTTTCACAGGCCTTTCACTTAAGATCTTTCAATTTTTTAAGCTTAATTTTTGTATATTGGGTAAGCTAAGATTTTATTTTCATTCTTTTCCACATAGATAACATCACTTTTTTCATATACTTCTTGATATATGTGTTTATTTTTGGAATGCCTATTATTTTGCTTATATGACTGTGTTAATGCTACTATGACAATCACATGAGCAATATAATTTTACTATAATTAATTAATCATTCATTTTCTTCTAGCTCAGAATGTCTTCAAACTCATTGTGTAGTCTGTTATTACCTTGAAATCTGATGCTCTTGCCTCCATCTCCCAAGTGTTGGGGTTACAGGATGCTCTACTACACCTGGCTTTTTTAATAGGTCTTGATTTGGAAAATATGAGACCTCCAAATTTGTTCCTTCTGTTTTAATATCATTTTGTGTACTTAGAATTCTTCTGGTTTTCATATGAATTTTAATATGTATGCAGAAAGTGCTGTTTGTATTTTGATAGGAAGTTCATTGAATCTAGATTATTTTGGATAATTCTGACATTTTACCCATAATAAATCTTCAATTACGTGAACAGATTTTTTTTCAATTTTTTTTATTATTAAGAAATTTTCTATTCATTTTACATACCAACCACAGATTCCCCCCTCCTCCCTCTTCCCGCGCCCCAGTCTTCACCCCAACCCACCACCCATCTCCACCTCCTCCAAGTCAAGGTCTGCTGACTTGGAGTCAGCAGAGCCTGGTACATTCAGTTGAGGCAGGTCCAAGCACCTCCACACTGCACCAAGGCTGCGCAAGGTGTCCCACTGTAGGCACTGGGCTCCAAAAAGCTCTTTAATTTATTTCTTTGTTCCCCAGAAGTTTTGTAGCTTTTAGTCTATTTTTTTCTCGGGTGAGCTTAATCTGAAGTGATTATTCTTTCTTTTTGGTGTTGGTATAAGTGTATTCTTTCTTACTTTCCTATTCCTATTGTTACTTTAGTGAACATAGGATGATCATAACATTGTGTCTACAATTTTGCAAGTTCTTTTAATGGTTTAGTATACCTTTATGTACTTTTGGGTTTTTCACGTGCAAGATCATGCCATCTATAAACAAAGATTAATTCTCTTGTTCAAATTGGATTCCTGGCTTTTATTTCTGTTTCTAGCTTAGTAACTCTGGTATTTCCTTGAGTAGAGAAAATTATCTTACTTCTGATCCTAGAGGAAAAAGCTTTGTTTGTTTCACAATTGAGCATATATAGGCTTTATTACATTGGCATACTTTTCTTTTATTTCTAATTTGTCAAAAGGTGATTTTTTTTAAGATTGGAAAAGGTTTTATATTTTTGTAGAATGCTTTTGTGCATCAACAGTCCTCTTATCTTTGCTGCTAAACAGTATTGTATTGTATGTATATAATACAATTTACTTAACTATTCTCATTTAGCTGCACACTGGTTTGTTTCAAGTATTTGTCTATGATGAATAAATGACCATATTTTAAAACATTAAAAGTCAAGCCAATTAGTTCCATCTGCTATTTCCTATGCAATACACAATTATACTTATTGGCTTTTTACTGGTTTATACATGAAATTTGTGTCAGTGGATGATGTTTTCATAATATTTGAAAGTCCAAACTATAAATGTACCTAATTTGTTTTTCTATCATTTTAACTTTTAGAAGCTTTTCCTTGATCTCTTGTTATTTCTTAAATAGTACAAACTCATTTTCTTTCTGTGTCTTTGCTTTCATTTGTAATTGAAAAATAAGAGTAATAGATGATACTTGGGTTATTTTTCTGTGTTTGATTAAAACTCTATATCTCCTGGAAAATCCATTACATGTTTGTAGAAACCACACAAGCAGTTGAAGGATTGTTTAATCATGACTCAGTGTAGATTAGCATTTAGTGCGTAACAGCTTCTTTTGGGTATCTAGTTTTTTTGTTTACTGATTTATTCTTCCCTTCATCAATTTATGAATCCACACTGAGCCCTATACTTTGTGGCTTTGAACTTAAAATTCTGATTTAATATAGCTCATTTCTTTAGTTAGTAGCCTAACAAAGGAGGCAGACATCAATCTAAATATAAAATATATGATTAAAATGGAGCTGATAATAAGGAAAGATACCCAGAGCTATTATAATACACAGCACAGGGATATGATCTTTCTGGGTAGAGGGAAGGGGGATGACTAAGAAATAATTCCTTAAAGACATCTGGGCAGAAACATGAATGTTAAATGGAAGTTAAACAGATGAAGCAGAAGCTGGAAACAGAAGTACAACCAATGCAGGAGGAGCAGCCTATACAAAATCCCCAAGGAATAAAGGATCATGAAAAGTGCAAAAACTGGCTAATGGCTCACATGACTTGAGCACCAAAAAGTATGGGGAGATTTAGGGATTTCAGGCCCGAGCACAATACAGGATTAATCATTTGAGGTCATCAGAAATCAAATCAAAGATGTTGATGTGCATCCTTCCACCAGCTGAAAGGTATTAATATTTTGTGTTTCATACTTTCATTTTGACTGTAATGTGAGGAATAGACTTCAGAGGGAAAGTATGGGAGCAGAAGAAGATTTAGAAAACTAACCCTTTAGAAATGGACTAGGGTATTGAAAACTGAAAAAAAATATGCAGAATCTAGATCATTCTGAAGGATAAAAACAATGAAAATTGGGCTTGAGATGTGGCTATGAACTCATCAGGGTTTTCTAGACTCTGTATTAGGGATTTAACTCACATGAGTGGATGAGAATATCATCATTTACTCTACTCATATGATCCACTCCCTTGCAAGGTCTTACTCTATACACTTATACACAAAAATCTCTGATACCACCAAACTTTATTCCTTAAAGTTCCTGCAAATTTGTGCAAAGAGATTTTAGATTTCTGATTATGCAAGTTGAGACACTGACAGTAACCTAAAGACATTTTTGGATGAATTGGGGAAGTGAACCTGAGCCTCATCTTGTGACACATTAAAGTGGATTTCACATGAGTGTTACAAGTATAACACTTTGAAGACTTATTCTAATATCATAGTATGGTGCTAGAGAGCCTTGAGCAATACTGTAAAGGGTACCTCCTTGTCACAGGTGAAAAATTTGGTAGTCATTTTATAGTTCAAAAGGGACTTTGTTATGTATGAGGTGCCTTCTAGTGGCCACTTAAGGAAATTGTTCAACCTGTACACAGGAAAATAAGGCAGTCAACTGGAAATGGGCAGTGATTTGAGAATAGATGAGCCAGTCACTACAGTTAGGAGTTTTGAAAGATGACAGTAAGTCCAAAATATAAGGAACTACAAGGTAAAATATTGAGCTAAGAAGACTCTTTACTGACTAGAAGCCTAATTCCTACTTTATCACAGCAGGGATTACCAACAAGGAAGGAAAATAATGTGTTAAGTGGAGAAAGCAAGTTAGATTTGATGATCAGAGATCAAATCAGTATCTACATTAAATAATTCATTGCCTGGTAAAAACTGGCAATCTTCACAAATCTATGCTCTTTTTAACTGGAAATAGTATGCTTTAGTACACTATGACTCTTATTTTTTTCAGGATTTTTATCCTTTGTTTCAAGTGGAATCCTCATGAGAGGAAAGATCATGGGGTTTCTGAAAATCCCATCTGCTCTATGTTTTCTTCCCTCTCTGCACAACCTGGTTGCTTTCAAACTGATACTCAAACAAGATAAGCATCCAGGTTTACCTGATGCCAGCTGGCTTCAACAATGTTAACATAAGTCAAAAGGTTGAGTCATAGTGGGGAATTTATTCATCTGTTTTTTAAAAAAAAGAGACTATCTGCAATTCATATCAGGCCTAGAAATTCAAGTTTCAGTACATCATTTGACATTCTCATTATTCAAAATCAACATGGGTAATGATAAGCAGCCATGTACAGTTTGGTAGCTTAACCAAGGTGCCCAGGTGCTTACAGTACATGTCAGTCTAGAAATTAGCTTTATCTGTATCCAGGAAGAGTCATAAGAATGAAATGTGCCTTACAGTTATATAGTAGTTAGGTCACTGAAAGAGTTGCTTTCTTACGCATGTAGCTTGCTACCAGAAAAGATAAGGAACCTGTAGCAGATTACAGAATGAAAACTTTTAATGAGAGAAACAATCATATTACAGAACAGTCAGTCGCCTGAGAACTGTTTTCCTACAAATCTGCCATGGGAAATGTCCCCATCACCTTGACAACTACCCAGGAAATTTGTTTGAGAATTATGATACTGGGTTTTATTGGGACTTGTTTTTATTTATTGTAACATTTCTTTACATGAGTCACCTTTAAAATTTAGTCTTCATAATGCTCTATAAACAGTGAAAAATATCATTGACTGAAAAGGATATTTAGTTGTTTTCTACATTAAAATATGGTAAGTGAGCACATTCAGAACACTGCAACTAAGTTACATATTCAGGAAATATATGTATCTGGAAGAGAAAAATGTTGCTTGGGTCCCTTCCAAAGTAAGTACATTATTTACTATTGCAAGGGATACTGAGGTTGCTTCACCCAGCGATCTCACGTTCCACAAACTTTATTTTCTTAAGGATTGTTGAATATGCATCTATATTGTCCTCTTATATAGTAATAGCCAGTTTTAAATTCCAGGGTATAAGTAGCTGTCCCTGATTTACAATTCATATTTTGCCCATTTTAATGATCTAAGTTTAGTTTTCAAAAGTAATGACTTCTTAGGATTGAAATGTTGACAAGCCATATGACAATTCTCTCTGAAAGAACCATAGAACAAAAGTGACAAGTGAAACACACTTATTTTACTGCAACATATCTAATTGTGACAGGATTTTGCCTGAAGCTTTGCCCTGTAGGGTGCTGGGAGTTGATAGATATCTTTATACCTTTGAATCAAATTCTTTTCTTCAAATGGACAGAACTGTTTCAAAAAATACCTTTTTAGGTAATAAATTTGATTTTTCTGAATTACCCTGTCATCAGTGGAGATACTGATCTTAGAATATATTGTGACTGCTGCATTAAAGAAGTGTTTTAGGATTATATAGGTGTATCTTCATTCTGTATAATACAGGTACTTCTCATTACTTTTCACGGGAATTAACAACTTTGGTACCTAATACTGATGACATACCATTTACTATGGTAGAAAGCAACAACAGATCCACAACACCCACCACCTATCTTATTCTCTTACTTAAATTTGCTTCCACCCTACAGGAAAGCTACTGAGTGATACACCAGTATCTCATCAGTGTATTACATCCTTTTCTGTTCTACACCATAAGTGCTCATTTTTTTTTGGGGGGGGGGAGGTTTCGAGACAGGGTTTCTCGGTGTAGCTTTGTGCCTTTCCTGGAGCTCACTTGGTAGCCCAGGCTGGCTTCGAACTCACAGAGATCCGTCTGCCTCTCCCTCCCAAGTTCTGGGATTAAAGGCTTGCACCACCAACGCCCAGCATAAGTGCTCATTTTTAAATCCTGAGTTACAATGCAGACAGGCTGATAGATACAAGGTAAATGGAGAGATACAGGTCACCTCAGAGGAGAGTTCAAAGGCATAAAGACCTGGTATATTTTGCCACAAAAACAGTATTGAGCAGTAATCACAATCCATTTTTCCTTTTGTGAAGACTTCATAGAATTTCACAAAACTTATGGAAGTAATCAAACTGAGACAGGGCTAATATCTTGATAAAAAGGAATCATCTATTTAGAACACTTTGAAAAAATTGAGATAGTCATAGATAAACCTACTGTAAATTTATTTATTCATTGGTAGATAGGAAACATTTAATAAAGATTTTAGCATTAATCATTGCTTTAGGCTATAATTTTTTTCTTCTTTTTTCACAATATTATATTTACTCAAGCTTCTGATGAACTCCGTTGAACTCAATACACTGTCTTTACATGGGAGAAATACAGGATGGAATAAGTTGTGCTTCTACTGAATTATGGTTTATCTTTGCAAGGGTAGTCATGTACCAGTATCTTTCCTCATATATACTAGAAAGTTTAGAGTCAATACTGTGTTCTATTTTTCATATTGTATAGAGTTTCATGGCATCTTTTCCTTGCTAATATGGCACTCTTAATTTTCTGTTCATTGCTCTCTTTTCTCCTTTATTTAACAGTCTCCATTACCTTTACTTCATTTTATTGGTTCATATGGTGTTTATGAACTTCTGATTTACCTTATAATGTTTTTGAAAAATGAGGAAAGAGAGAGAAGGAAGTAAAGATGAGAAAGATAGAAGAAAATAGCTTGCCTAACCAACACATTTTTTCTCTTATGTACAGGGTGAATTCAAATTTCTGAGAGGAAGACAGGACAGCAATTTCAATGAAATACTGATGTCCAACCTAACATTAACATACAAGTAAGTTGTAAGCTCTTCAAGTAGGAAAAAAAAAACTCTTGGAAAATATTTCTTACACTAGAACTGGAATTGACCCTCTTGTCTCCTCTACTCTTTCACTGTAACTGTGTTATGTATTTAATTATTCAGACTCCTCAACTAATTGTCACTGTTTTCTTCTGACTCAGAAAAAAGGCAGGTAAGAACAAACAGCCTCATTTCTATGATCTATTCCTTAAAATTAAGCTTTTATTACAATATGGTCTTGTGTATATTACTTTCAACTAATTGTTCATGCTACCCCCTTGGTGTTATGTGTGATAATTACTCTCCTTTAAATACACTAATTTCTCACCCCACAAATTAGCAAACTAGCAATTTTTCTAGACACAGCTTAAATTTTCCTTTCGTAGGTAGTCTTTCCGAACAATTCCACACTGTTTGAATGCTTGCCTGAGTATTGCCATAATATCCTTTACCTACTCCTTGGCACACATTGAATCTATTTATACATATTTCTAATAGATTCTATGCAACTTGAGGGGACAAGAATGTCATCTTTATTCATTGCTGTTCATAGTGCCTTTATTCATATCTTTTTGCAAGATGTATCTAATCAAATGAGTTGAGGGATAGTCTGAAAAAAATTGTTCAGCAGTTTAAACTATCAGAGACTCAGATGACCTAAACACGTTGAGAAAACAGTTGATTCTTTGACAGTTTTATGATTTGACTAATTTTGAAATAGACAAAGCCATAATGTCATATATCTGTCTATATGTTTCATTTAGTGCCTGTGTAGTTGGAAAAAATTCTATGATACAACCTAGTTTTTAGATAAGCTTACAAGGGCATTCTTCTGTGGGTGACAGCTGTCCCACAGAGTACCTGCTTTTGGCCTATCTTTACTAAGCTTCAAATCACTAGGTAATTTTCCCTCCAGTGACTACACACATTGAAAAGCCCCCAGTAATTGTTTTCAACCCTACGGAGGCAGTTAAACTCTTCAGTTGGTAAGGACACAACCCAATTATAGCTAGAACTGCTACATCTTTTAGATAAAATCAGTAATGCTGATATTTACTAAGGCACTGGATGCCTGAATTCTGCACTGTGTTGTAGAAGAATTTCTCATTTTCCTCAATATTGTGTTATAAGATCCATTTCTGAAATGCAAATATCATGAGATGCCCTGATGTGCCAAGTTCTTAGCTATCAGTATGTTTTTAATGGGAATCTGAAAGTTTAAAATTCTCATGCAAATAGACTAATAGAAATCCTCATTATTTTAAAGTTAGCTCAAATAGGTTAGGTGTCAGAGTTCCTCTCCTTGGTGAATTTCTGAAAATACTTGTCATTTACTATGGTCACATAATTGTACACTTAGAAAATATTTTTTCCTGAACATGTGGCAGAGCAAATTATAACACAGGAGGGAGGTTAATGAAATTGTCTGCCAGTGGAGTAAATAATCGAGGAACAGAGAACTGGGTATTAGGTTGATTAGCAGCTTCATGCCCTAAATCATGTCTTGTTAGAGGTAGGGAGTCTATTCAAAGTGTTTAAGTGGAAACAGATGACTTGAATTAAGCAACACTACACACCTAATGCTTTTGTGATGATGAGCAATTTTCTGGTTTTCTCTCAAATTGTTTAATTACAGCTGTAAAACTGTACTGATACTAAAAATATTTCCTTTCTTTACTGTGGGATGTTGTGCTGTATGCTGTGAATATGTGTTTCTCTGATTGGTTGATAAATAAAATGCTGATTGGCCAGTCGCCAGGCAGGAAGTATAGGGGGGGAATAAGCAGAGAGGAGAATTCTGGGAAGAGGAAGGCTGAGTCAGGAGTCGCCAGCCAGACACAGAAGAAGCAAGATGACAAGGCAGAAGTGAGAAAAGGTACCAAGCCATGTGGCTAAACATAAATAAGAATTATGGGTTAAATTAAGTGTAAGAGCTAGTCAGTAATAAGTCTGAGCTAATGGCCAAGCAGTTATAATTAATATAAGCCTCTGTGTGTTTACTTGGGAGTCGCAAGTGGAAGAGATTTGTCCTGACTGCCTGCTGGCTGGGACACAGGAAAACTTCTCACTACATTTCTTATCTGTCATAATCTATTTAAAGGGTAATAGTGATGACTTTTAGAGATAGTTATGAAAATACCAATAAATATGTTCTCCCAAACATGGTACCAACTAATTATATAATCTATAAAATTCAAAACCTTAGTTTAAAAAGCATGTGATTCTTTACGTGGTAAATATTTGTGTACTTAAGGGCTTACATGAAGTTTTGGGGTATTTTACCTTACCCTTCACTACCCTTACTCTAAATGAGAAGTGACTTTTGTAAAGTCACATATCTCCTTGGTATCACATGGACAGCCACAGAATAAATTTGATTTAAATATTGTCATTTTGATTATTTGTTTTTTGAAGTTGCATTGTTCTAGCCCTTTATTAATAGCAAGGCTTCCAAAATAATGACAGTATTGGTGAAGACAGTTTCAAATTGCATATATTTGCTTTGTAATATCCTATATTCCTAAAGTATTAATAGGGCAATTTTGATGTTTCTTAGTTTATAGAAACAAGAGATGGTTTGACATCTGTTCCATAATTACCAAATATATTTTTAATATGAGTAATTTTAGCTAGTTCTTGCATTATTTTGGGGCACAGGGGATGAATGTTTTCAAGTAGATTATACTATAATAAAAACAAGTATAAATGTTAAGATGCAAAAAATTTGTTGATAGTAATTAGACATTAGAGTGAGGCAAAAAGGATATGTGATATTCATGGTCCCAAGAAATAGTAAATGCATGAATGTCTTCTGGATTAGCATGAGATAAATATTTGCCATATAATAATTAATAAATGATTTAATAATAGAATGTAGCCTCAAAAATAAGTTGAATCAATATAACATAAAGAGATTTTTTGTTTTGGAAGAATAATGGCTAATACACTGAGAGGAGAATCTGCTAGATAAGCCAAATAACAATTCATGCACTCATTCAATAAATATTTACTGTGTTCCTATCCAAAGAATGTCATGCATTGCTCAGAGCTCTCGGAATGCAGCAGTGAACAGGGCACAATTGTCCTAATTGGCAATGTGGAAGTTTCTGAGGAATTTTTTTCTTGAATATTTTAGTTCAGTATTAGTAAATTATATAATCAGTGTTTACTTTGTTCACTAAGACATTTATATTTAAAGAAAACCATTTTTTGCAAACCAGTAGCCTGTTCCTCTATATTTAAGAGTTAATTTATCTATGAATGATATTCTACTATAATCACAAATCAGTTCCTTGCTCAGCCATCATCAAAGAAGCTTCTTCCTGCAGGAGAAGGGGACAGAGACCCATAGCCAGATATTATACAAAGAGAGAGACCCTGGAACACACACAGCTTTATATGAAATATCTCCTTCAAATCTCTCCCCTCAGAACTCAGTGTACTCCAAGGAAAAGGAGGCAGAAAGAGTGTAAGAGCCAGAGAGGATGGAGGCCCCCAAGAAAACGAGGTCCTGTAAATCAACATGACCAAACTTCATATGAACTAATAGGGATGGAAACAGCATGAACAAGGCCGACATGGGGCTATACCAGGTACTCTGAATATATATTTTAGTGTATTGATGGGATTCCTGAGGGTGTGAACAATTGGGTCTCTGATTCCTGTGCCCTTTCTTGGGCTCTTTTCCTTCTGTTTGTCTACTCTGATATGTTAATTTTTGTTTGATTTTATTATATTTTATTGTTATCCTTTAGAAGCCTGTTGGTTTTCTAATGAGAGACAGAAAGGGAGTGCGTCTATATGGGAGAAGTTTGGGGAGGAATTGGGAAGAGTAAAGGCAGGGGAATATTTAATCATGATACATTATGTGTGAAAAAATATCTATTTTCAATAAAAGGAAAAATAAGTAAAGGTTAGTTCATTTGTATGTAAAATGACCAAAGCCTACTACTCATTCCATAAAATAATACTGATATCATGCTAATTATCTTGAAGTAAGGTAATAAAATGTTAACTAAAATGAATCACCCATGCATTGTCAAATTCAATGAATTGTTTTAAATACATAGCTCTCAATCCTGGCTTTATACTGTAAAACAAAGAAATGCTCTTTAATTCAGAGTGAAATGCTGAAAATAGACTTTAACATGCTGATACATATATCTACATATGAGCATGAGTTTCATGGAACTGTATGAAGGATGAAAGGCAAAATGTATAAAAATGTTTTGGTGCAACAAAATAAAGAGCAATAAAGTGTGATATGGAAAAATTTCCTTTCTGAGGAAGTGCTGTTAGAGATGTATATGTATGTGCATGTGTGTCCACATGTCCAGGATAGCGTTTGTTGTGAAATATTGTATGAATAGTAAAAACATGCATGTGAAGATTTTAAAAGGATTAGCATGGGGATTGATAGATGTCTTGGTGCTTAATAGTACTTGCTACTCTTGCAGATGAACTGAGTTTAACAACTTATAACTCTATGTAACTCCAGTTTCAGCAGATCCAACACTGTCTTCTAGCTCTTACAGGCACTGTCACAAGCTGCATCTGGATACATGCACGCAAAATGCTCATACACATATAGAAAAATAAATAATAAAACAAAAAGATCAAAACGACCTGTTTGACGAACTAAGAAAAGTGAGCATATAAATAAGTTGCTAAAGAACATAAATTGTCTTATCAGCATTATAACTAATTCCACTAGGTATCCATATTCTGAAAATATGAAATTGCTCTAAAATCTAAAATTATTTCTAGCCTCACATGATATGTTAAAGTTTTAGATTTTGGACCGTATTGGATTTTGTTACATTTTAGATTTTGGATTTTTAGATTATGAATGCTCAACTAGTAATGTGTAAAGGAATATTCTAAAAACATAAATCACTAATATATGAACCACTTTCTGTTCCAAACAATTTGAATTTAGATAACACTATAAGATGAATGTCATATCTCTTTTAATTCTGAAATTTGGAGTGACGGTGTCTTGGTGTAGCCTCCTCTGGAAACTTTGACTCTGAGTAGGGCCATTCTATTTTTACATTGCTTGATATTAGGGTATAGCGTGGAGTGCTCTTGACATGACAAATATATCTAGACAGTATATGCTTAATCTAGTATGCACAAGCATGCAATGAACTTCAAACAACCTTGTTTTGTCCTACAATGTTGTGAGAAATAAATATTTAAAAAAATGAAAATTTCATTTCATTCCCCTTTTGTAATTTCTAGCTTGCTGTTTCTCCTTAGCTTTTTGGAAATAACTTTTTGCCAGAGTAAACTAGATATTACATCTATGCTGCAACCTCCAACCATTACCTATACAGAGATAATTTTTATTTTACTGAGAAAAAACCAGTAGGAGATCTGTAAACAAATAAGAACTGTTGAAGACATACTTGCTAAATGCAGGCACTAAAAGGGTATCCTGGATTTGTGATGTTGGAAAAAATATGGACTACCTGAATAGATGCATAATCTTTATTTTGTTATATTTTTGTGTGTCTGTGTGAATATTTGCTATGTTATGTGTATTCTGTCTGATGTCCACAGAGGCCAGAGGAGAGGAGGGCATCAGATCTCCTGGAACTGAAATCACATTTAGTGGAGTTGTCTGACTTGTGTTCTAGGAACCAAACTTAACCCAGAACCTCTGGAAGAGCAACAAGGTCTCTTAATAGCTTAGCCATTTTTCCAGTCACTGAAGTATAATTTTTTTAATTGAAAAGTATCATATTTTGTAGAAGAATTGGGCATGAGGCATAGGAAAATGATAAGGACAGCAAAAACGTTTTTTAAAATAATAACTAAAACCTGGCTTATTAATGCCAATACATAGAATGGTAAAAAGTAGTAATCACCAATTTCTGAGATCAGAGTTCTGACCTATTTATATTTTTAGGCAAAGCCATTGAAAAGCTACTCAAGAAGACCAAAAGCATCTGTAATCTAACAAACTTGAGAATAATGGGATATAGTCAATGGATAAGATATTATATAATAAGATAGAGGGAAAGGTAGAATACTTTATTAAGTATTCTTCAGAACACTTTTCAGATTTCTCTGATGAGTCAAATTAGGGAACTTGTCTGTCCCTTGTATAAAATCTATTCCCTGTGTGCTATTTGTAAAGCTTTTATACCTATTATTCTGCAATCCAATTTCATTAAAATTTTATTTGACTATCTCCTATCAAACATCTGGCCTTCCTATTGAGCATGGCCACAGACTAGGATAGTAAGAGGATAAATTTAATATGCCAAAAAGAGGATAAAAACACAGAACTGTGTGCAACTGTGGTGAACTATAGATGTTTCACATCTGGGGTAAATGTGGAATGTTATGAGATTCAGCAATTTTAAAAAGCTTTGAAACAGTCCTTATTCCCTGATAACCCCATTCCATCTATAAGTTTAATTTCTGTAAGATATGTAATGGTTAACATATATTCCTGCTCCTTATCCCCTCTAAACATCTTTAAAAATTAGCGAATTGTTAAACAATGGAGAGAGACCTTATATAAAAAGTTGGTCTGCTGGCAGTGGTCCATAGGGTGCCTAGACTGGTTTACTCTGGTGACCAGCCTAGCAAATAACCTAGCTGTCATCACAGAGACTTTGTCCAGTGACAGATGGAGGCAGATGCAGAGATCCACGGCCAGGCACCAGGCTGAGCTCCGGGAATCCAATTGATGAGAGAGAGAAGAGATACTGCAGGCAAGGGACATCGAGATCATGATGGGAGGACGTGCAGAGATGACTGGCTACACTAGTGGAAACCCATGAACTGTGGACTGGTGGCTGTGGAGCCCCTATGGGACTGCACTAGGCCCTCTGGACATGGAAGACGGTTGTTTGGCTCGAACTGTTTTGGGGGGGCACACAGGCAGGGGGATCGGGTTCTGTCCCTGGTCTATGCGCAGGCTTCTGGGAATCTGATGCTTGTGGTATGACACTTTGCACAACCTTGGTGCCGTAGGAAGGGGCTTGGACCTGCCTAGGCTCAGTGTGCTGGGCTCTGCTGACTCCCCATGGGAGACCTCAGTTGGGGGGATGTGGGGTGGCTTGGGAAAGAGGGCTGGGGGTGGGAGGAAGGAGGAGGGGGCATCTGTGGATAGCATGTGGAGTGAGTAGAAAATTTCTTAATAAAGAAAAATGAAAAAAAAGTTCTCCAATGATAAGTCAAATAAACATTTCCCAGAGCATATAAATCTATTTGAAGGAGTTAACTTAATCACTAGGATGCTGGCCAGACCTCAAGGAAGTGTAAGTACATCAAATAATTCCATGAAATATGAACTTTTGCTTGACCGATTTGACCTTCAGAATGTGTTTGCGACAAAGGTTCTGGTAAAATCTCCTGCTACATCAAGCAGGGTAATGAATTATGAATCTTTAGAAGATAATGATTAGAGGTAAGACAATGGGATACAATTAGAAACATTATTGCTGATCTTGAACATTTACTTTTCACAGATGCTTTATTAACTCGGGGACATTAAGAATACTTTCAAAGTAAACCTACAAAGGATGGCATAGAAAAAAAACTAGTAAGGTAATACTTTATAAGCACATTTCTGCTACATGCTAGATAGAAATTCATTGATATGTTTTGAATCCTGGAAGCTTTTCGGTTCTTTGTGAATGTTTAATGTGTTTGAGTGCTCAGCTTAAGAAAAGAAAGGAAAATAATTTCCCATAAGATGTACAAGTATATTGGTGCTATATTCACAATTCTATCAAAAATGTTGGGAATTATGTATCTCTATGTCATTCTGAATATTTCAAATACACAAAGGAATTAAAAGGTAGGTGAAATTAAGTCAGAGACTATCTTCTGAAACTTGCATTACACTTTAATGGCAAACCTCACATTTTTATTTCAGGCAGAATGCCAGTGCGTTCCCAGCCAAAGGCATTCATCATTATATTGCCTCTTTATTATTTTGTAGAAATTAATACATATGAGAAATATTTCCTCTAGGGCAGTGAAAAATTCAATTCATATATGTTAGACAGCAGCTGTGGTGGCTTACTGTGAAAAGATATCAATTAGTTATTGGAAGTTCTCACAGATGATGACTATGTCTATGTCTAATCTCTCGTTTGCTTAATGGACAGACAGCCAGGATTAAGAGTCAGAGAATTTGGGGGAAGGGGGCAAATTTGAGCTTTCACATACATTACTTGACTATGATGAGGTAAATTTTTATGCTTGTTCATGAAATTCTTACCTTGGGGCCCTAACTCCTGACACCTTAGAATGTAGCTTTATGGGATATGTGGGCTTTCGAGATGTAGTGAAGTAAATATAAGTCACTGGGATGGACTTTTATCTAATCTGACTAGCTTCTTCCCAGGGAGAGGAAATTTGGACACAGATAAATGCCAGAGGAACCTCTTGAAGCTAGAGAAGATGGCCATATGAAATAAAAGGGAAAATGTCACTGGAAAAAATCCGGATGACACTTTTATCTCAAACTTGTAGTAACCAGAACTCAAGAAAATATATTTCTGTTTAATATTCCGAGAACTGCAATGTACTTCAGAACTGTAAGAAAATATATTTCTGTGCAATACTCAACAATCTTGTGTCTGTGGTATTTCGTTTGAGAGCTTTAGCTAATCAATGAAGGTTTTAAAGAAGATTATTCATTTTTCTGTGTATGAGTGTTTTATCTGCATGCACGTCTGTGCAGCACAAACATGGCTGGTATCTTCTGAGGCCGGAAGAGTGATTTAGATACTCTGGAACTGAATTTGCAGATGATTGTGAGCTACCATGCGAGTTCTGGAAAGCTGAGTCATCTAGCAGAACAACCAGTGCTCTTAGCTTCTGAGCTACCTCTCCAGTCATCAATGTACTTGTCTTACTTGTTAGTTTTAATTTTTGGATTGAAGATGATGATAAAATATCTAGCTCACAC
Organism: Peromyscus aztecus; assembly: GCA_902168405.1. NCBI lineage: Eukaryota > Metazoa > Chordata > Mammalia > Rodentia > Cricetidae > Peromyscus > Peromyscus aztecus. The sequence continues at coordinate 2,749 of CABHPQ010025093.1, read as the reverse complement.
TAGGCACTAAATAAATGTAAGCTGTTTACTCACTGTGCATTGTAGGGAGATGCTCTGATCTTTATTGTTTTACATACCTTCATTCATTGTAAGTGGTATAGTTATTGGTTATTTTCAGAATATTGTTTAATAATCATATCTATAGACTCTAACTCAGGACATTTCCACTGCAATTGTGTTATTGGAGCCAAATAGTCTCATGTACACCCTTTGCTTAAAATTCTTTAATTCCAAGTTTGCCAGAATATTTCATGAATCAGTGGAACAGACTCATTTATGCCTGAGAAGAAACATTTCCTACATTAGCAAATTTTGATGGAGAAAAGTAAAAGCTCATGACATTCAAAATAGTGATGGTTAGGACTTACTCTCATGTAGAAATATTCATTACATGACTTTATTTTATTTACTTTAGCTTGGCTCCAGTATAAAAAGAAACATGATAAAGAGTTTGCTTGTTTGTTTGTTTGTGTCCTCTATTTTCCATGAAAGTGCATATGCCTTTGCCATTGTATTAAGAAAAATGAACTTTTGGCACTCAATTACTAAGTTGGCTGAAAGTCCAGATATTGAATCCAGTCAACCTCAGTAACTGTTCATGAAACAAGAGAAAAAGCAGAAACCTTGGCAGACCAGATGGTATACTCTGGAAATAATCTTATCTTAATTTGCCAGATTAGATATTATCAGTGCATTTGATCAGAGATAATATTCTGAGATTTGCTTCAGTATTATTTGACTTCTCTGTTGTTACTAAATGATCTCTTGAGGAAAATGACTTATGATTTTTGAATTGTCAGTGCTTTAATGGGCTATTATTATTACTGGTTTTAGAAGAGTCCCTAATAACACTCAGCAAAATGTTCTGGACTGACTGTACCCTCCATTCATATTTCTATAAGGAAAATAGATGAAACAATCAAAGGATAAGGGATAATTTCAAAATGGGGCTTACCTGATAAATTAATGTACTCTTCATACCCGTTAGCTTTCTCTCCAGGATCTGACAGGACAGAAGTATCTGTTTTATTGTATTCCAAGTGCTCAGAACTGTCCGTAACTATGTTGTTCCCACAATGGTACCACCATAATTGTCACCAGCTGTAAAGAAATGTTTATTAACAGATTTATTAACAGATTGATTTAAGAAAATCAATTCACCTCAAAGATTGATATAAACTATAGCATGAAGTGTTCTGTAGTCAGTGGTTGTTTAAAGACTGAAGAAACAACTTTTACATCCACATGATTCTGAATGAAGAAAGCATACATAACACAAATGTCTGCTGTATAAAGTATGATCATACGCTCAGCTCATATGTTTAGAACTCTGTTTCTTTATTTATTTTTAGTATGGCTAGGGAGTGCCTATAAAACTAAATTCCATGAGCTTCTTGCTGCATGAGATAGCTACTCATAGAGCAATTCTTCTTTTCACATCATTTGGATAAAATAGATTACACTGAAGTGAACAGTGCAGGTGTTCTGAGAAGATTCTGACCTTTTGACCTAAATTTTTCTATTATGCTTGTTTTTTCTTTGCTGTTCTCTTTTTCTTTCCTAGTGCTGCCAGACTCAGATACTGCTTTGTGATATTTAATTCATGTCTTTTTTATCAATATATTTCTTCCTATAGACAAAAGAGTTGGACAGGTGTAGTCTATATAATATTCAGCATAGTATTCAGTCCTGTTAATTCATATTTAATAAACTGAATAAGCACAAGTAATTGGTCTCCCCCACTCTAATGCATAATGCAGTTAATGAGTGAACTAAACAACTTGATTCAGCTATAAATGCTATCTTTCCCTTTTATTGAAAATAGATTTGTTTTCCTCACATAATATATCCTGATTACGGTTTCCTGCCTCTCTGCTCTTCCCAGCTCCTCCCCTCCTACCTGGGTCTCCATACCCTGCTTTCTGTCACTCATTAGAAACAAACAGAATTGTAAGGGATATTAAACTAAAATAAGATAAAACAAAAACTCACACATCAGAATAGGAAAACAAACCAACAGAATGAAAAGAGCCCAAGAGAAGACACAAGAAACAGAGACCCACTTGTTTGCACAATCAGAAGTCCAATAGAAACACTAAACTGGAAGCCAAAACTTGTACATCAAAAGAAACTGAAAACAAATATGTCTTCACTGGTATGGGATATATACTTTTGAAATGTAGCTTTATTAAGCTCCAAGGGGACTTTTGTTATTGTTGTTGCAGCTTTTATTTCCAGAGGATATCAGAGAAAAGTAACCTGGTGTTAAGTATTTATCATCCATTTCATAGCTTCCCACTTCTGATTTGTATTTCTCATGACATGCAATGTAAGATGACCATTCAGGTTTTATCTCTATTTAGAAACAATACACATGAAGATTGAAATGCAACCAAACAACAGTTTAACACCTTTAATCCCATCACTTGGGAGGCAGAGGTATGTGGATCTCTGTGAGTTTGAGACCAGCCTGGTCTACATGAAGGGTTTGAGGAAATGCATAGCTATATAGTGAAACCCTGTCTCATAATAAAAAAACCAACTCAATAAATAGAACGAAACAGCTCCACTCAGCCAAATAACTATTATGATTCATATTTTACTAAATTATGCAACTTCTTTAACCATATTGGTCACCAAATCAATCATTTCTTGGTGTCGTGTAGATATATTTATAAAATATTGTCCTGGAGAAAGGAGACAATTTTAATAGCTTCATTCTCCACCCCCCAACAGTAAAAGAGTATAT
>CABHPQ010025092.1:36890-54964 GCA_902168405.1 Peromyscus aztecus | reverse complement strand
AAGGACTAATGCATCATGGAAAAACAACATTAATCGCAGTAACAAAATGATATTTCAACACTGTAAAATGTACCGACATAATCTATTATGTTAATGATAGAGAAGAAATTTTATGCTACTTTAGTAAACATTGAAAATAGGTTTAATAAATACAAAAGTCATTCCTAATTTAAAATTTTAATTATATATAGATCTGAAGAACTCACTTCAATTTGGTAATTTTCCCCCAAACAACAGCCAACAGAAATAATAATTTAGGTACTGTAGTTCAACTTCTTCAGATTCAGTAAGTAGAGAGGACACTAACTTTCTCTGTTTTCATTATAGTGCCTTAAATTATTCTTATACCAGTTAAAAGGCTTAAACTTAGGCCTCTGTGAATGCTAGGTGAGTAAGACTGAGCTTATTCATTGTTTCTGTTTGCTTGCTTGTTTGTTTGTTTATTTATTTGGTTAGCTAGTTAGCTAGTTATTGTGTGTATATGTGGGGCTGACATTTGACATGGTAACATGTGGAAGTTAAAGGACAATTTACATGAGTCTGTTTTCAAACTCAGCTGGTCAATCTTAGTCGTAAGTGTCCTCATATGCTGGGTCATTTTACAAGACTCTGTTGGTACTTTGTTCATTTTTATTTAGATGAGTATTTAAGCAACTTGTTTAGCTTTGGAAAACAAGGAATAAAATCATCTAAGTATTCGTGTACCTGTAGGCCTAGTAAATCTGCAGTTTCTAAAACCAATACGTTCAGCAAGAAGAAATCATAGTTTGTCTGGATATAAGGTAAGTAGAAAATAATTTAGAGGTTTTAATTGTCTAAGAGCAAGTACTAGAAACAGAAAAATGGAAAAACAATTAGTTATAGTGACACATTTCATAAAAATTCTTATTAAAAATTCAGTAAGATAAACACAAGATCTCTAGTCGTTTTACTCTTTAATCCTGAATCTTATTGAAAACACAAATCTATGTCTAACCATGTAAGAAGTCATACTGTTGTTTTATGTGAAAACAGAAGAATCAGATGTGTTTACTTGAGACTGCAAATACAGCTGAAAAGCTACACATCAGTAATATTCAAATTTTTGATAATAAAGTACTTATTTCACAAAATATTTCAAGAGGCAAGCCTAATCTTGAAAACAAATTGTAAATACATATAATTATATACAATATAATATAATAAATATAATATAATATAATATAATATAATATAATATAATATAATATAATAATAAGTCCCTTTGATCTGGCTAGGTACTATATCTAACAATTACATTTTCAAAATATTGGGGGACATATTACTTTCTCTTCTGGAATTATTCCTGTCTCCACTTTGTAACTTGGATTCTTGCCTGAAATTAGACTGTTTTTTATCCTATTTACAATTATTAAGTCCTCTCTGGACTCCTGATATGAGGTAAATGACTTCTGACTTAATGATCCATTTTTACTTTTTCTACTCTTCAGTCTATAAATGGTGTTCTTTCTATGAGTAGGGATTGGCTTCTCTCTTTCCCTGGGTAATCTACTTCTGAATATCCTACATAAATATGTTCAATTACCAAATCTCCTTGTGTTGGCATAATGCTGAGAAGAGGCGACACAATCTTTAAAGCACTGCCTTTGTGTCCATAAGGATGTCTGAAAACTTCGCTATCTCTTTTGTCTGCTCATATGATTCAAGTCAGATCTACTGCCCTCAACTTTACAGATGTCCTCACATACTCTCTTCCTTTTGTGAGCTAAAGTTATAGCAGTCAGTCTTTATCCTCAAATAACTCTATCAATGTCTTCTTAGCAATGTAGCTCAAATCTTTGTTTCTTCTACGCATGGACTTTATGGCTCTTCAATCTTGCAGAATGGCGTTTCCAGTGTCTTTCATGACGAAGTGGGCCAGGAGATGGGACATCCTACATATGCAACCAGCCAGCCCCCTCTTAGTATGAAGTAGGGATTTCCTGGCAGCACTATGCAGGATGTTCAACCTCCTTGTCCATGTGAGGGTCAACTGCTGCACCTTGAACTTCCATTCTTCGTTGTGGGACTTGTCATTGAATGATGCTTCTCTGTGCAAAGGATGACATGAAGACTTCTGACTTTGTCTTCTGTTTCTGATGAAATGGCATTGACTACTGATAATCTGAATGGCCTAGAAACCTAGTAACCAATAAAGCAACCTTTTCTCCAATTATTCTCCACATCTCAGAACAATCATGTGCTACAGACCTTTAAAAAAGTTCTGTCCATAATTACAGGTTCCACAATACTTTATGAGTTATCCTCTCCAGATACACTCCCAGTTTAGGCAACCCTGACTGCTTGTTTAAATAATACACCCCTATAGTAAAATCAATTTTACTGCTGAAGAGTATACTGCACATACATTTTTGGAAAATGCTATACAGACTAAGTTAACTTTTAATTAGTTATCAAAAATGTACTCTGATGCATCACCCTGAGATTAGAGTTTGTGGCTTTGTAGTATGATGACAAAACTCTGAAAGAAATTGTTATGTGGGGACACATTGTATAACTGTCTTCTTTCAGCTGAGAAAAGTCTGCCTGCTGGGCTTACTAACTTTGCTACATTTGAAAGTTGTGACCCAAAAATTCCACTAGGAACTCATACCTGTGTTGTTCATTATGAACTACAAGTAATTTTTTTCAAAGCACCCAGTACGTGGCCAACTGAGAGAGCCCCACAACTCTAAGGCTTTTCACATGACCTTTAAAATTTTATTATTTTGAGATTTATATACATTGTTTTTGATCATGTTCAGCCCCTTCCCTTGTCTCCTCCCATGTCCAATTCCCATTCAAATTTTACATCCTTATTTTTAAAAAAATCTGTCAAGTCCTATTAGTCCTGTCTTTATACTTTATACAGGTGTGTGGATAGCCACTGGGGTGTGGTAAACATTTCAGGGGGCACACCTGAAAGGAAAAGGAATTCTACCTCTCCCCAAAGTAATGGCTTTTGATCAAGCAACTTTCATTCAAACAGACTGAAGCCATTCCCCATGGATTGATGATAAATATTTTCATTTCTCTATTCAAATATTATGTTCAGAGTGGTTTCATATGTATAAGGACAAATCACAAACTTCCTTCATGTGGTCTGCCTTTCTCAGTATATATAAAGGATTATTTCAGCTAGATTTGTCCTATGTAGGCCCACTCTTTCAGCAGCAGGAAAAATGAAATGATGCAGGAAAGGGAAAAAGCATTGTGACATTAATTTTATGGCTCTGTATTTTCTTGTTTGGAGCTTTGGTTACAGTGTATTACACTAACCACACTGTTAGTTAGGTTTCTGAAAAGAAATTACTTGATTATGTTGATGCAAAGCTACTGTTAAATCAATAGAAAAGGAAGACTGGGAACAGGACACAGGTTAGTATTCATACACAGGTTTTGTTGTCTTAAATTAAGTCTGGGTAGCAGTAGCAAGCTTTTTTTTTTAAACTAGGGATCAAGTAGTTCATTAAAAAAGTTACCAACACTGTGGACAGACCACCAGTGAGACAGCCACCTGACTGCAAGGGGTTCAGGCCCTTGCACTGTTATGGAACTTGGCGTAGGTTGTCACAACCTGTGCCCCAAGTCCAGTCTGGCCACCCATGAGCTTCTGCCCACCCCTGACTCATCATTTTATGGTCTTCAGTTTCATCCTGTAAAGTTGTCTGAGAAGTTGTGAGAACTGTTAGAAATCTCTTTCTGGGAGACTAGTTCCCCTTCTGGCTAGAGCTCTTTCTGCCTCTCAGCATGAGATTCCTAGGGAAATTCTCATTTGTTTTGGGTCTATTGTTTCAATAGTCTGATAGTCAAATTGAGACCCAAGTGTCTCTTTAGAATATCTTTATTTCTGTCAAACCAGTTACAATTCCCCTCTCTTTGTTTTAGCACCTTCATCTTGAGGCAGAACATGTCCATGTCTGAAACAAATCTAATAAACAAAAGCAGCAAGAATTTTTCTGTTAGATGCATATTTATTTTAGTGGCAGGAAGAAATGTCTAAAACGTATGGTACTATTTATTACATGATATATGTTACTTGCATATTTTATAGTGAATATTGTACATATAGTTATATGCTATATGTTATATGTATGATAACACATGCCCTGTCAAACTTGATAAATTAATGAAGGATTTTTAAGTCAATAGTATGCACAAAGTATGACTCCAGTTTGGATTAGAACACCCATGTTTCCTTAATTTGCTGTAATTCTAGTAATAACTGGATAACTTGTGATGATTATAAGCCTTATAAAATGAAATCGATAGGATTTCATTAGATTGTGTGGCATAAGTTTTAGGGGAACTACAATTTACTCCAGTATCATCTTTAGTCATTTTCCCCTTTGACTTTTCTATGTATTGGTCGATTTTAGCTCCCCCCCCCCTAAACTAATACCTATAAAATAGCCCTTTACTTCCTGCTCTTCCAAAGAAACTACTACTCATAATTAAAAACTCAGCTAAAATAGTACTTCACTTGGGAAGCCATTTCTGAAACTCCATGTACAGTTACTCTCCCCCTATGTCTTCTAACTGTAAACTGCATATATCTCTATCCTAGTACATTTATTGTGCCACAGTCTTTTCTGTATATTACCTGATCCACTGGGAAGTTTCAGAGTATATTCTGCCTGAGTACTCTTTAATGTGTCCTGTACCATAGGGAATAGCACAGGTACCAGAACTTTTATGCCTCATGATGTCACAGTTCACCTCATTATTGACATCATCTTTGTTCAGACTTTCAACCAATGAGGATAGTCCCAGTAGCACACAATGACCTCCTTTCAACCAGCAGTCTCAGTCTCACGCTGATCAGGCTAAGTAGCAGCTGGCTCAACCAAACAAGCCCTTGGTTGCCAGCCTTTCTAGCCTCTGTGCTTCGAAACAAGTTCCTTGGAAAACTACAGTCATAACCTGCCATCCTGTCTGCAAGCAGCATATCTACTTTGGGTCTTCCATGTCGTCTCAGTTTCAGATGCTTCTGTATTGAAATCTTCACCTCTTTTAAGACTGCTCTCGGGACTGAACATGGACAAGATTGGAAACTACTATGTAACACCACAACAAACTCCTTTGGACTGTCCAGATACCTCGATTTGAACCTCTGCTTTTCACCATGGGCTTGTAAATGTGAACTCAATCTGGTGAACCAAAGATGGGAATAGGATTGCTTGCCCGATTACAGTATCCTGATCTTTAAGACACATACGTTGGTATTAATGGGCCACCTCCATCTGTCATCCCTCAAGAATTTCAGAGTCTGTATTGACTATGTTTCTGGAAATAGTTAATCACCTGGGGGGGGTGGTTTTAAGTATTTCCATGTAATAAAAGAAATTGTTAAATATCGGTTTGATGTCTATAAGGATCTTTTATGGTAGATTTTTGTTTGTGAGGTGGCATAACCTTTTTTTGAGTTCAAATAATTTATCTATATGAAATAGTAGTACTCCTTAGACTTTGTAAGTATAACTGGTAGTAAACCTAAATTCTGAAAGATCTTGTCTGCTAAATCATAAAATATTTGTTTTAATATTTGATATATTCTTAAACAAGCTCTCAACTCTTTAACATGATAATTCAATTGATAAACTGACATTGCTAAGGAGAAGATTGATAATTAGTATTGATAACTATCAAGTCATTTGACTTTAACAAAAGGATGGCTTAGATAAACTGACATTGCTAAGGAGAAGATTGATAATTAGTATTGATAACTATCAAGTCATTTGACTTTAACAAAAGGATGGCTTAGATATCATTCTGTTTAAGTACATCCTGTCTGAACTACTGGAGAGTGCCTTCTTAACATAGAGCATGGCTTCTGTGGCTTTTCTACATAGAGGGCACATAATTAGGGCAACCAAAGGGTAAGCTGCAGAGTTCTGTTTGATCACTAGTATAAATAATGCTCTTTTTCCACTGGAAACAAACTAGGTGCATAAAGAACTATTAACAAACTAGAAAGTATGCAGCTAGTGTGCCTTATAATATTCTCAAACCAGGCTACAATCCACAACTCCAGAGAAGCTAAGTAACAAGGAGTATCCTAACAGGGACACACATGGATTGTCCTAGGAAGGGGAAGTAGATAAGATCTCCTGGGCAGACTGGGAAGGAAAGAGTGGGGAGTACTGAAAGAGCTATCTTGATAGAGGGAGCCATTATGGTGTCAGGGAGAAATCTGAGGCTAGGGAAACTCCCAGGAATCCACAAGGATGACCCCAGCTAAGACTCCTAGTAATTTTGGAGAGGGTGCTTGAACTAGCCTTCCCCTGTAATCAGATTGGTGACTACCCTAATTGTCATCAAAGAACCTTTATCTAGTAACTGATTGAAGGGGGGGGGCGTCAAGATCATGATAGGGAAATCCACAGAGACCGCTGACCCAAGCTAGTGGGAACTCCTGGACTCTGAATTGACAGCTGGGGAGCCTGCATGAGCTTGAACTAGGCCCTCTGCATGTGGGTGACAGTTGTGTGACTTGGTCTGTTTGTGGGGCCCTGGCAGTGGGACCAGGATTTATCCCTGGTGCATAAACAGGCTTTTTGGTGTCTATTCCCTAAGGTGGGATACCTTGATCAGCCTTGATGCAGTGGGGAGGGGCTTAGTCCTGCTTCAACTTCCTATGCCACTTTGTTGACTCCCCATGGGAGGCCTTACCCTCTCTGAGGATGGGGGGTAGAAGTGGGAGCTGGGGTGGGAGTGAGAGAAGGGGAGGAAGAGGGAACTGCAGTTGGTATGTAAAATGAAAAAAAATAAAGTCAAAAATTATTGTCACTCCAGTAGGATATGCATCATTATGATGAAATGGTTGTTTTATTACCAGTAATGGTAAGAATGAGGTGGTACTTGTTAATGGATGATAATAAAGGAACATGCTAGGAATAGATAGTAACTCACTAGGAAGCAGCAAAGTTTCCTAGGATGAAACTTCCAGCAATAAGTACCCTTCAATCTCCTATTAAAATTGTGGATTTAGAGAACCATTTATAATAAGCTAGACAATTGTTCTTGTATATATTGTATATAGTTATTGTACTTCTGTATATAGTTTTTCTTATGTTAGTTATAAGTGTTTTCCTTTTTTCTTTTTATTAAAATAGAAAAGGGAAAATATGGTGATATTTTCTTTGTATCAAAATGTTATTTGTATGTTAATAAATAAAGTTGCCTGGGGGTCAGAGCTATTAGCAAGCCATAGGAAAGCAGGGCAGTGGTGGTGTACGTTTGTGATCATAGCACTTGGTAGACAGAGCTAGGTAAGTCTCTGTGTGTTCAGGGATACAGCCAGCATTGGATACACATGCCTTTAATCTCATTACCAACCATAGAACACCTGGAGGTCTATACAGATAGGCCGTAATGAGGCAGTCCTGTGGTTGGGTTTACAACCAATGAGAAGGCAGAACAGAGACTATATAAAGACTTGAACACAGGAAGTACCGGCTCCTTCGGAGAGGTAGGACCACTGCAGGAGGAAGGGTAAGGTTTTGGCTCTTAGCTCTGACCTCTTGGCTTTCTTCTTTGCATTGGTTCTGTGTTTCTTATTTATAGGACGGTTGGTTACATCTACAACCCACCCTGACTCACCTCTAAAGCACAGGCCTTTCCCATGCTGTATCTAACCTTTCTATCCAGCCAGATCTGTTCCCACCCTTGAGACTCTGTCCAGGAGGTACATCAGGTGTACCAGCCAAATCCTCTCTGTCCATCTGACTTTAATCCTCCCAAGTCATTTCCATACTGTAAGCCCAACCTGACTGCACATCTTCTCTTCTGCCTCAACCTGCTCTGTCTACATCATACTTAGAACTAACCAAAGCAGTCTATATGCCTAGATATCATATCAAAACCACAAACAATGTGATGTGAAAGATCAAGACCTAGCAGTCCAGTAGAAATGTTTGCCAATGACAATTACCTAGGTGAACCACAGGACAGAGAATTGAAAAGCACAATCTTAAGCTTCATTAAAGAACTCAAGGAATTTAAAGAAGACACAACAAATTGGTTCAATGAAATCAAAGAAAAAGAGCTTAAGGGGACTAAATGTTTGAGTGAAGCCCAAGAAAACACAAACATAATGCTGATGAAAATGATCAGGACAATCCAGGATACCTCAGTCAGGAGATAGAAACATTTATGAGGACTCAAGCTGAAATGAAGATAGAATTAGAAAACCCAATAACTAGAAACTCAAAGGAAAGCCTTCCAAGCAGAAAGACTCAAGTGGATGTTAGAGTATCAGGACTCAAAGATAAGTCAAAGATCTAGACCAAATAAATGACCATGAAAATATTTTAAAAACACATACACTGTGTTTAATGGCTTGAGTTATTGTTCTCCAAAAAGAAAGAGATTGGAGTGATGAAATGGTGTTTCATATATTTACATAAAAGAACTCATATAGTAGACCAGTAAAACAAGATTGGAAATCAAAGCAAAAGTCATAATTCTAAACTGAACTTTATGAGGTGTGTCAAAGCTCCCATGCTGAAATGTTATCACTGTCAATTTGGTCTACATAATCACTTTGTTTTCATTAGTTAAGAGCAGTTTCTGCCAGCTAATTTGTCCTTTTGGAATTATTGAAGCATGGTTATGAGAACAAGGTGAATTGGGAGACTTAATGGTTCACCCAAAGTGGACTGATTTTTCTGGTGTTTAATTAGTTCACATTCCTAATATAAGTGTCATGGAACAGCAATGGAGCTCAGTTCAAAGTACTGGCCTATCTCAATGTCTTTACATCACCACATCTAATTGGGTTTCTGGAGCAGACTTAGAAGCCAGAGTCCATAGATCTCTATCTGTTCAAGTAAAAGAGATAGATGAGGTCATTCATTTTTTTTTTTGTATTTTATGCATCTAAAATCACATATGAATTCACCAAAGCCAGGAACAAAGAGTTCTCATAGTTCTATCACATATTCTATCCTATGGTAGACTCCAAAATGACAGTAAGTACCTCAACTTGATTATGCTGCTCTCAAGAATAAATTGCAAGAACCTTCATAAATGGATCTTTTTGGGAACTGGGGAATTTTTCCCTTGCCTTTATACTTCATTAAACTGTTTGTATTACAAGTGATTCTTTGTAGCTATTGGAATATGTTCAAGTGCAGGAAAGTTGTAAAGTTGATTAAAGTTAAAATGATTCAATATAATACATTAACAATATAAATACTCAAACTAGATAAAAAACTTTTCATTGCAATAATTTGTTTGTGTGTGCAAGTATGCCATGGCATGTTTGTGGGATTCAGAGACCAACTTGTGGGGGTAGGTCTCTCTCTCTTCACCATGTGGGTCTAATGAATAGTGGCTTGTCAGCTTTGGTGGAAGGTACCTTTACCTGCTGAGCCATCTCACTGGACAAAACCATGATTTTTTTGATGATTAGAATTGTCAAAGTGGTTACAGTCATCCTCAAATGTTCAAATTCCATTAGGGAGCCTATGTTTAACTTGATAATATATAAGTCAGAATTATACCAATTTACATAAAGTGCACAACAGTCCTAGAAAAGGGACCTAATGACTAAGAGTACTTGGAAAGCTACTCTTGACTCAAACCTTTTGTTAGTGGCAATGTGGGAACTGAACCCAGGGTATCCCATGTGCTAGGCTAGTTCACTACCACTAAAATACATCCTTAGTCAATGGAAGTATTTTCAGCACATCTAGATGCCATATCTACATACCATCTGATTTTGTATACCTTTCTACATTAGGATCCATGTAAATTAGTGCTTGATTTTTCTTGGGTACATTGATTATAAATATTGGGAATGTCTATGATTAAGTGTAAGATCCCTGGCATGATCTAAGCAGATGTCCTTGCATACTGTTTTACTGTCTTGTGCCACAGCAATATGAGTGAGACTAAAAGTACCAATGATGGAAATGATACATGTGGAAAGTCCATTCTGAATGAGCTCTTGGCAGCTATGTGTGTAGATTTGTTTTCTTGTATCCTGTAATAAAGTCTGCAGTCTTCCTTACTCAGATAGCTTCATTAAATGTTTTCACTGTTTCACTTCAATGTATATATATATATATATATATATATATATATGTATATATATATCTGTATCTCTATATATTTCTACTTTAGCATTCTCAAATATTGCCATTTTGGAATATATGAGTATACAGACATGAAAACATAATTTCTGTAAAGCAGAGACCTAGAGTTACTCATTAGTACTTTCTGGAGCCCATCATACAGCTACCTGGGCATCCATGTTGATTGTAACAGTATTTATAATAGCCAAGTCATAGACTCAGTCTTAGTGCCCACTAATACATGAATGGACAATGAAAATGGAATATATAGTATATATTCATTCATAGAATATATAGTCTATATAAATATGCACAAGTCTTATTAGGCCACAGACAACCCAAAGTTCCATGGTTTGCAGAATTTTAAGCAAAATAAGCCAGACTCAGAAAGACAAATACATGTTTCACTTATATGTAGAATGAATGTTAGAAAGTTACAACAGGAAAATATAAGGGGGACTATTTAGGAAGAGAAGGGGACCAGTTAGAGGGGGAAGTAGGGAGAGAGGTTAATGGATGGTGAATACATTAAATATAAATAGAAAAATGTCACAATGAAACCTACTCTAACAAAAAATATAGGTAGATTTGTACATACTATGGAAGAGTGTGTACTGTACCCAGCAACAGCATATGCTACTTTTAATTACTGTTTCTATAAGCTAACTGACAGTATAAAACATTTAGTTTTGTATACAAATAAAAATGTGTATCGTTATTATTTGATATGTTTTGTATATCAAACACGTTTATGGATTGAAAGATCCCTCAAACCCATTAAGTTTCTGTTCTGTTCACCACATCCACTTTTAAAATCATTACAAGCAGTTGAACATGTTAGACATTGAAGATCCATATTGAAACGTATATATGCTAAGGAATTAGGAGATTTCTGACATGAAAACCCCAGACACACTAAATTTGTCAGATTTATCCATTCCTGGCAAAAATAGGTCAAGTGTTTGTGAAGCACGAAGCCCTCAGCATCCTGTCTGGGTGTGGAAGGACAGCAGTCTAGATTGATGGCTTGACCCCAGATAATGTACTTCTCTCCTGGCTTTCATACCACTTAGATGTATGGCATTAATCAATTCACCTCACTGAGCCTTAGTTTCCAAGTCAATAAGATGAAGGATTGGAGTAACTTAAATATTAGTTTCCTGCACATAAACTTATAGGTATCTTCCTAATTATAGGACTAATATAGAAATGTACAAACAATTCTTATAGGATCTAACCAACTCATAGTAATGAGGTACTAATAATATTAATATTATAATATACATCAAGTTTTATACTTAGAGCTCTTTGAGACTACACACATGAATCAACTATTCCTATTGGAATCTGGCAAGGCATTTCAAACATGCAGTTTCCAGGGATTGAACTCAGCTCCTCAGTCTCTTGCTGCAAGGGCCCCCAAAAGTAAATATTATGTGATTTTATATCTATGTGTGTATGCATGCATGCCTGTCTGTGTGCACACACATCACACTTTCACATTATTTTAATATATTTTTGAAATTATTTTGATTTACAAAAGGATAAGCAAATCAAACACAAAGAGTATAAAAAAAGAAATCAGCAAGTAGCTAATAACTTTTTATTTTAATTTTCAAGCAGGAGTTGAAGCACAGAGCAGGGATCTGACTCAACATCTTTTAGGGGCTGTATTTTCATTTATTGAGAAGCACAGAGATGTTTTGATCCTTGTAACTTTAAGTATAAGAAAGTATATATGGTGCTTTAAATAAGAATGGCCCCCATAGGCTCATATTTGAATGCTTAGTCATCAGGGTGTGGCACTACTTGAGAGGAATTAAGAGGTGTGACCATCTTACCAAGAGCAATCTACAGATTCAATGCAATGCCATCAAAAGTCCAACACAACTCTTTACAGACCTTGAAAAAACAACATTCAACTTCATATGGAAAAACAAGAAAACCTAGGATAGCTAAAACAATCCTGTACAATAGAAGAACTTCTGGAGGTATCAACATCCCTGATCTCAAGCTCTACTACAGAGCTACAGTTATAAAAACAGCATGATATTGACATAAAAACAAATAGTCCTGACCTTAGGACCTAGACCCTGGGCATAACCTGTGCCTGGGAACCCTAACCCTTTGCTTCCCCAGTTGCTGGCCAGCAGGGACGACTCCTGTAGACAGGATCCACCACCAAAACCTCCCATCCTCCATCTGACAATGCAACCTACAAGACCCACGCCCTACCCCAAACCTACCCATCCCCCTGGTACCTCATTGGCTTCCTGAGGCACAGAATCTGATACCTCTGATTGGACCAAGAGGTGAGTGACTCTTTTCCCACCCAGACAGTCCTGCCTCTAGGACCTAGGCCCTGGGGTACAATCCATGCCCAAGAATCCCCACCCATAACCGCTGCAGATGCAAGCATAACCAACAGAATACAAGAGATGGAAGAGAGAATCTCTAGCTTGGAGTATACAATAGAGGAAGTTGAATCATCAGTCAAAGAAAACACTAAAGCCAAAAAAGTCATAACAAATAAACTTCCAGGAAATATGGAACACAATGAAAAGGCCAAATTTAAGAATAATGGAGATAGAAGAAGAGGAAGAATACCAACTCAAAGGCACAGAAAATATATTCAACAAAATCATAGAAGAAGAAAACCTTTCCAACTTAAAGAAGGAAATACCTATAAAGATACATGAAGCTTATAGAACAACAAATAGACAAGATCCATAAAAAGTCCCTTTGCCACATAATAATTAAACCATTAAACATACAGAAAAAAGAAAGCATATTAAGAGCAGCAAAGGAAAAAGGCCAAGTGACTTATAAAGGCAGACCCATCCGAATATTACTTGACTTCTCAATGGAGACTCTGAAAGCCAGAAGGTCCTGGACAGACATAATGCAGACACTAAGAGACCACAGATGCCAGCTCAGATGACTATACCAAACAAAACTTTCAGTCACCATAGACAGAGTGCACAAGACATTCCAAGACAAAACCTGATTTAAACAATACTTATTCACAAATCCAGCCCTACAGAAAGCACTAGAAGGAAAACTCCAACCTAAGAAAGTTAGATGCACCCACAAAAACACAGGAAATAGATAACCCCACAGCAGTAAATCCCGAAGAAGGGAAACACACACACACACACACACACACACACACACACACACACACACACATACACACACACACACACTACCACCAACAGATAACAGGAATTAACAATCACTGGTCATTAATATTACTTAATATTAACGGAATCAATTCACCTATAAAAAGACACAGGCTAACAGAATGGATATGAAAACAGGATCCATCCTTCTGCTGCATACAAGAAACACAACTCAATTTCAAAAACAGACACTATCTCAGAGTAAAAGACTTTTCAATCAAGTGGATTTAAGCAATCTGGTGTAGCTATCCTAATATCTAACAAAATAGATTTCAAACTAAAATCAATCCAAAGAGATCAGGAAGGACATTAAGTATTCATCACAGGAAAAATCCACAAAGACCAAGTCTCAATTCTGAACATTTATACCCCAAATACAAGGGCACCCACATATGTAAAAGAAACATTACTAAAGCTTAAAACACACATTAAACCCCACACACTAGTAGTGGGAGACTTCAACACCCCCACTCTAACCAGTGGACTGATCTGCTAGACTGAAACAGAGGTATAAGGGATCTAACAGACGTTATGACTCAAAATGGACTTAATAGGTATCTACAGAACATTCCACTATAACTAAATATACCTTCTTCTCAGCACCCTATGGAACCTTCTCTAATATCAACCACATACTCGGTCACAAAGCAAATCTCAACAGATACAAAAAAATTGGAATAACCTCCTGTATTCTATCAGACCACCATGGCTTAAAGTTAGATTTCAACAACAACAAAAATTACAGAAAGCCTACAATCTCATGGAAAATAAATCACCAATGAGTCAAGGAAGAAATAAAGAAATTAAAGGCTTCCTAGAATTCAATAAAAATGAATGTACAACATATCCAAACTTATGGGACTATGAAAGCAGTGCTAAGAGGAAAATACATAGCATTAAATGCCCACATAAAGAAGTTGGAGAAAACTCACAATAGCGACTTAACAACACACCTAAAGAAGAAGAAGCAAACTCTCCCAGGAGGAATAGACCCCAGGAAATAATCAAATTGAGAGCTGAAATCAATAAAATAGAAACAAAGAGAACAATACAAAGAATCAATGAAACAAAGAGTTGGCTCTTCGAGAAAATCAACAAGATAGACAAACCCTTATTCAAACTAACCAAAAGGCAGAGAGAGAGTACATCTAAATTAACAAAATCAGAAACTAAAAGAGAGATATAACAGCAGATAATGAGGAAATCCAGAGAATCACTGGGTCATACTTCAGAAACCTGTACTCCACAAAATTGGAAAAATCTAAAAGAAATGGACAATTTTCTGGATAGGTCCCACATACTTATTAAATTAAATTAAATTAAATTAAAATCAAATCAAGACCAGATAAACAATTTAAATATACCTTTAACCCGTAAGGAAATAGAAACAGTCATTAAAAGTCTTCCGACCAAAAAAACAAAACAAACAAACAAACAAACAAAAAACCCCACAAAAAACCAGGACCAGATAGTTTCAGTGCAGAATTCTACCAGAATTTCAAAGAAGAGCTAACAGGATGCAAGATTAAGCTGGATCCAGAACAAAGAGGGAGAACAAGGAATAGGAGACCATGATAAATGAAGACGACATGAGAATAGGAAGAAGCAAAGTGCTAGAGAGGCCCACAGAAATCCACAAAGATACCCCCACAATAGACTGCTGGCAATGGTCGAGAGACAGCCCGAACTGACCCACTCTGCTGATGGGATGGCCAAACACCCTAATTGTCGTGCTAGAAACCCCATCCAATGACTGAGGGATCTGGAAGCAGAGATCCACGGCTAGGCCCTGGGCGGAACTCCGGGAGTCCAATTAGCGAGAATGAGGAGGGTCTATATGAGCGAGAATTGTTGAGACCAAGGTTGGATAAAGCATAGGGACAAATAGCCAAATGAATGGAAACACATGAACTATGAACCAATGGCTGAGGGGCCCCCAACTGGATCAGGCTCTCTGAATGGGTGAGACAGTTGATTGGCTTGATCTGTTTGGGAGGCATCCAGGCAGTGGGACTGGGTCCAGTGCTCATTGCATGAGTTGGCTGTTTGAAACCTGGGGCTTATGCAGGGTTGCTTGGCTCAGCCTGGGAGGAGGGTAATGGTCCTGCCTGGACTAAGTCTACCAGGTTGATCTCAGTCCTCAGGGGAGGCTTTGCCCTGGAGGAGGTGGGAATGGGCGGTGGACTGGAGGAAAGGGGAAGGGGGCTGGAGGGGGGAGAACAAGGGAATCCGTGGCTGATATGTAGAACTGAATGGTATTGTAAAATAAAATAAAATTTAAAAAAAACTACACGGAGAAAAAAATAACTCAAAAAATCAATAGCTCTCCTATACATAAATGATAAACAGACTGAGAAAGAAATCAGAGAAACATCACCCTTTTCAATAGCCACAAATAATATAAAATACCTTGGGGGAACTCTAACTAAGCAAGTGAAAGACCTGTATGACAAGAACTTTAAGTCTCTGAAGAATGAAATTGAAAAAGATATCAAAAAATGAAATCTCTCATGCAAATGGATAGGTAGGATTAACATAGTAGAAATGGCAATCTTATCAAAAGCAGTCTACAGATTCATTGCAATCCCCATGAAAGTCCCAACACAATTCTTCACAAACCTGGAAAAAACAATACTCAACTTCATATGGAAAAACAAAAACCCAGGATAGCTGAAACAATCATGTATAAAAAAAACCACCTCTGGAGGCATCACCATCCCTGACCTCAAGCTCTACTATAGAGCTATAGTAATAAAAGCAGCATGGTATTGGCATAAAAACTGGCATGTGGACCAATGGAATTGAATTCAAGACCCTGACATTAATCCACACACCTATGAACGCTTGATTTTTGACAAAGAAGCCAAAACTATACAATGAAAAAAAGAAAGTGTCTTCAACAAATGCTGATGGCATAACTGGATGCCAACATGTAGAAGACTTAAAATAAATCCATATCTGTCACCATGCACAAAACTGAAGTCCACATGGATCAAAGACCTCAACATAATCCAGATACACTGAACCTGAGAGAAGAGAAAGTAAGAAGTAGTCTTGAAAGCCTTGGTGCAGGAGATCACTTCCTAAATATAACAGTAGCACAAATGCTGAGAGTAACAATTAATAAATGTAACCTGCTGAAACTGAGAAACTTCTGTAAGGCAAAGAATATAGTAAATAAGATAAAATGACAGCCTACAGAATGGGAAAAAATTTTCACCAACCCCACATTTGACAGAGGGCTGATCTCCAAAATATATAAAGAATTCAAGAAACTAGACATCAAAATACTGAATAACTCAATTAAAAAGTGGGCTATGGAGCTAAACAGAGAATTCTCAACAGAAGAATCTCAAATGGCTGAAAGATATTTAAGGAATTGTTCAACATCCTTAGTCATCAGGGAAATGTAAATCAAAACCACTCTTAGATTCCATATTATACCTTTCAGAATGGCTAAGATCAAAAACAAGTAACAGCTTATGTTGGAGAGGATGTGGAGCAAGGGGAACACTCCTCCACTCTTGGTGGGAGTGCTAACTGGTACAGCCAATTTGGAAATCAATATGGTGGTTTCTCAGAAAATTGGGAATCAGTCTACCTCAAGACCCAGTTATACCACTCTTGAGTATATGCCCAAAAGATGTTCGATCATACCACAAAAACACTTGCTCAACTATATTCATCACACTTTTATTCATAATAGCCAGAAACTGGAAATAATCTAGATGTGCCTCAACTGAATAATGAATAAAGAAAATGTAGTAGATTTACACAATAGGATATTGCTCAGTTTTTAAAAACAATCACATCATAAAATTTGAAGGCAAATAAATGGAATTAGAAAAAAAATCATACTGAGTGAGGTAATCTAGACCCAGAAAACAAACATGGTATGTACTCACTCATAAGTGGTTATTAGCTGTAAAGTAAATGATAACCGTGCTATAAAATCCATATACCCATAGAGGGTAGGTAACAAGGAAGGCCCCAGGAGGAGCGCATGGATCTTCCTGTGAAGGGAATAGCAGAGATCCCCTGGGTCAACTGGGTGCATTTGCCGATGGGAACATGAGGGATTGGTTTGGGGAGTGGATGGAGGGGGAGAATATTGAAAGAGATAACTGGAAAGGGTTATGCATTTTGGTGTTAGGTAGAAACCTGGTGCAAGGGAAACTCCCACCAATTTGAAAGCATGACTTCAGCTAAGACTTCTAGCAATAATGGATATGTAGCCTGAACTTGCCATATCCTGTGATCAGACAAGATTTCCAGCAGGGAAATCGGGACACCAATCCAGCCACACAACCTTTGACCTACAGTCTGTCCTACCTATGGGATATGTTTGTGGGAGATAAGGATTGCACAGAGATTGTGGGAGTGGCCAACCAATGACTGGCCCAGCTTCAGATACATGCCATGAGACTGATCTTAGCCCTGACACTGCCTGGAGTGCTAGGACCCAGAAGCTGGATGGCCCAGAGACCTAGGATAAAACCAAACATGACTGGAGGAAAAAAATCAATGTAATGATACCTAACAATATTTTGCTATACTCATAGATTAGTGACTACTCCAATTGTCTCCAGAGAGCCTTCATCCAGTAATTGATGGAAACAGATGAATTAAAGCCAAGCATTTGCCTGATCTTGGGGAATCCTGCTGAAGAGAGGGAGGAAGGATTGTAGGAGTCAAAGATGTCAAGGACATCACACGAAAACCCACAGAATCAACTAACCTGGCTCATAGGAACTCACAGAGACTGAATCAAAGAGAGAGACTGCATGGGACTGAC
>CABHPQ010025092.1:0-36790 GCA_902168405.1 Peromyscus aztecus | reverse complement strand
ACATATATGTGACAGTTGTGTGGCTTGGTTTACTTGTAGGACTCCTAACAGTGGGAGCAGGGACTGTCCCTCATGCTTTGGTTGGCTCTTGGGAACCTATTTCTCATACTGAATTGCCTTGCCCAACCTTTTTACAAGGGTAGGTGCTTAATCTTTTTGCAACTTGATATGCCATGCTTTGTTGATACCCATGGGAGGTCTGTCCTTTTCTGAACAGAAACAGAGGAAGAGTGGGTTGAGGTGGGGGGAGGGAATAGGAGGAGAAGAAGGATGGGAAACTGTGGTCAGGATATAAAATAAATAAATTAAATTAAATATGATGATAAAAGAGGCCTGGCCTTGTTGGAAAAAGTGTGTCACTGAGGGTGGGCTTTGAGGTTTCAAAAGTCCATGCCAGGCCCAGTGTCACTCTTTCCTCTGCTTGTGGAGTATCCAGATGTAGAACTCTCAGCTCCTTCTCCAGCACCATGTCTGCCTGCCTGCTGCAATGCTCCCCACCATGGTGAGAATGGACTAGACCTCTGAAATTGTAAGCAAACCCTATTAAATGCTTTCTTTTATAAGAGTTGTCATGGTCATGGTGCCTCTTCACAGCAATAGAACAGTGATGAAGACAATATGAATCATAAATCTCATATGGTAACCAAATAACAGCTACATAAAAATATTGCCATGCACCCTCTATAATCATTTTGGGATTTCAAATTTATCTTGTAATTTTTTATTTCTTCATGAACACTCTACACTTAAAACACTAGAAAGGCACACAACATTTATATCAAAATAAAATGGTCATTATAACGCATTCTAAAATTTTTAATTAAATTTCCATGCCCAACTGATAATTTTTTTTTGATTTTTCGAGACAGGGTTTCTCTGTGCAGCTTTGTGCCTTTCCTGGAACTAGCTCTGTAGACCAGGCTGGCCTCGAACTCACAGACATCCGCCTGGCTCTGCCTCCCCAGTGCTGGGATTAAAGGCGTGTGCCACCACTGCCCGGGTGATAAATATTTTGTAGATGTATATAATTGTAATTGTTATGATCATTTATGCTCTTTGCAGTTAATGTTTTGTGTTTCACTTTGAAAATGAAGTGTTAGATGAAGTAATCAAAGACTTTTTAATAATGATGAATTTTAAATGAAAAAAAAACAAAGAAAATAATTTTGTCTGATAGTTAAGAAAGTCACAGTGAATATGTAAACCAGAATTAGAAGTAGGCTGTTACTCTGTTGGCTAGTTCTTACTCAACTTGATAGAAGCTAGCATCATCTGGGAATAAGGTCCTGCAACTGAGAAAACGCCTTCAACTGAATAGCCTGGGTGCACTCTCTTGATTGATATTTGAAGTGGGAGGGCCCAGTTCACTGTGGGTGGTGCTAGCCTGGGCTGTAAGTCCTGTGTGCTATAAGAAAGCAGAATAAACAAGCCATGCAGATTAAGCCAGTTGGCAGTACCCCTCCATGACCCATGGCCTATTCTTCAGTTCATATCTCTCGGCTCCTGCCCTGACTTTGTGAATGATAGATTACAAGTTGGAGTATAAAATAAAACCTTTGCTTCCCAAGTTTATCATGGTCAGTTTTTTAACCACAAAAAAATGGAAACTCTAAGACAGAAATTGGTACCGGCTATGGGCAATAGCTGTGGCAGTGCTGACCCATGTTTTGTGGGAAACTGAGGATGGACTTTGGAACTTTTGGCTAGAAAAGCCATTAAGCTACTGTGAGGAGTTAGATGATATTGCTGAGAGCAGTGTTGAAGAAGACCTGGCTTGTGAAATTTCAGCGTCCTTTAAAGACTCTCTTTGGACAATTTGATATTTTCAATTAACTACTAAAATAAAATGTCTGTTATGTTGGGACAATCAATACTGGTCAGATGCGGCTCAAGTATCGCCTGTGATCAAGAAGAAACCAGAATATTTGACACCAGATATTTAGGGAAGTGTTTCCTAGAAATCAGCAACAGAAGCTGTGGTCCAGAGAGGGCCAAGAGTTTATATATCTCATGCTGGAAGCCAAATTTGGTAGTCTAAGAGTCACCCAGATGGTACTTATTTTGAAGGCATGAAGGAGTCATGGAGAGCAGCTGAGGCTTTGCACTATGTAACAGGGCTGGGATCCTGAAGTAAGGCCAGTAAAGGTCATTTGTGAAGGCATAGCATCAGTTGCAGCAGGATACCCCAGCATTTTGGAGATGTAATTACCATGACATGACCTCATTTGCTGTGGGATGAACCCGCCTGATTCTAGGAGACAAGGTGTGTGCTGTGGATATCAGAGCAGAAGAAATGGAGCTGATCCAGGGCTCTTTGGAACCCAGAAGATCATTAGTAAATTCCTGGTTTTGGACACTGCTTTATACACTGTTGGACTTTGATTTTTGCTTTGATTTGATTGTGACTGTGATTTTTCTTTCTTAGAGTAAGAAAGTATATAATTTTGATTTTACGGGAGCCATTAATGAAGAGCCTTTGGAATTTTAGAGAGACTATGGATATTTTAGAGAGACTTAAGCTTTGAATGTTTAAAAGAGACTGAACTTTTAAAGTGTTTAAATTGAAATATTTAATTTTGATATTAATATGACATGGTAGGGATAACAATTGAAATTATGGTTTAATTGTGCTATATGTTTGTGTATCAAGTTGGTGAAAGGTGGATTGTGCTGGTTAGTTTTATGTCAATCTGACATAATACAGAGTTATTTAGTAGGGGGGAACTTCAATTGAGAAACTAGCCCCAGCAGATTGGCTTTTTGGGCAAGCCTGTGGTGTAATTTCTTGGTTGATGATTAGTATAGGAGGGCCCAGCTCACTGTAGGCTTTGACACCCTGGAGTGCTGGTTCTGACTGCTGTAAAGAAAACAGATTGAGCAAGCCATGGGGAACAAGCCATTAAGCAGCACTTCTCCATGGCCTCCGGTTCAGTTTCTGCCTCCAGGTTTCTGTCCTGATTTCCCTCAATGGCAGACAGTGACAGAGACATGTAAGCTGATATAAGCTATTTTTTTCCTTTTTTTTTTTCATCCCCAAGATTTTTTTTTTATCGTGGTGTTTTATAACAGCAATAGAAACTGTAATTAGCACATTAAGTTATCTCAGGCCATTTGGGCTCAAAACTGTCAGTGTTATTATGGTAAATCATCTGAAATTACTAAAACTCAACTTCAGTGACCTACAAAATATTATTTCATGTTTTCCTTAGAGAGAGAGAGAGAGAGAGAGAGAGAGAGAGAGAGAGAGAGAGAGAGAACATGAAGTTTAGAAGGTATGGAAGTGGGTAGGCTGTGGAAGGGTTTGGGGGAGGTGAAAGAATGTGATCCAAATATATTCCCTTTCACAAAAGAAAATGTAAGTCTTTTGGCACTAGGTTGATTGGATGCGGTCTCTACTTCTCAGAATTAAAAAACTTCTAAGATTAAGGGAAAACCATTGCATTTTGTTCCTGAATATTTTTGATAACCCAGTTGATGTGACTCCGTATGTCCCTTCAACATTATACCTTTCTGGTCAGGACCTAGGGTAACACTGTGGTTCACGTTCATGTCTGGTTCATCCTTGTACTTATGATACAGTTCCTAATGGTGCTAGCTTAAAGAGGTATGTCCTCCATTGATTTCTTTTCTATAGTCTTTCAACTTTGTTTAGCAAATTTCTACAGTGTAATAGCAGCTTCAGTCTTGAACTACTACATCTGAGTTAAAATTTGCCCTGGTAATTCATTACTGTCTTTTTAGTTCTTTTTTTATTTTACAGCTTCACACATAACATACAAACACACACACATATCAACATATTCATGTGTCCAATATACTTGTTCGGTAGTGTTGCTCCAAAGAATATAGCATACTATATTTCAGAAAACTAAAATCAAGGCTTAATAGTCTTATAAAGTGTTTTCCTATTAGCATTGTTTCCAATTTGTCTAAAAATCTTTTAATAAGCCTCATAGTAAACCTGGCTCTGAGCTTCAAGGACTTTGTAATCAAAGTATAGAGATGCTTTTTAAGCTTTGATAGTGTTGATTATTTGAGAAATAAATAGGATTTACAAACTGAACAAAACAGAGTAGACTGAAATTAAGAAAATTAGAGATAAAAAGAGACTTGTTACAGCAGACTAAAATTTAAGTCAGAGGATGATTGGGGAATATTTTGAAATTTTATACTCCAAAGAGCTACAAAATCTCAAAGAAATAGATGAATCCCTAGACACATGTATTCTACCAATATTAAATTAAGAATATATAAACAACTTCAACACACCCAGAAAAAGCAATGCTCATGAAAGTAACCCTAATGAAGTTCATTTTCTCTTTATTTCTCTCCCTCTCTCCCTCTCTCCCTCTCTCCCTCTTTCCCTCTCTCCCTCCCTCCCTCCCCCTCTCTCAGAGAGAGAGAAAGAGAGAGAGAGAGAGAGAGAGAGAGAGAGAGAGAGAGAGAGAGAGAAGAGGAGAGCACAAACATGTACAAAGAGACATGGAAACAGTAGAAGAACTTGTTTGGAAGAAGTGATTTAAAAACAGTGGGAGAGAATTCAGAAAAGGTGGTAGGGGGTAAAAAGAACTCAAATATGATAGATGCATGTATGATAGTGTCAAAGAATAATAACACAAGTTTAAAATCCCATGACACACAAAAAAGCTTAAGGTTGAGTAAATTCAGTGCTTAATTCTACCACATTACCCAAACTGGATAAAGACACAAACAAAAAAGAAAACTATATTCAATTTCCTTAATAAATATAGGTTCAAAGATTATTAACAAAATACTTACATATTGGATTTGAAGACACAAGAATAATATACATCACGACCAACTCGGTCGTATTTAATAGATGCAAGATTGTTTCAACTTGCTAACTAATAAGTTTAAGATACCATATAAATACAGTAATAAACAGAAAGCATATTATATCTTAAAAGTCATAGAAAGGCATTTGACAGTGTTTCAGGATGACTTCATAATAAAACCCCAGAAGAAAGTAATGATGGATCTCAACATAATAATGTCTGTATGTGACAAGCTTATAGTCAATATTATACAAAATGGGGAAAATTTGAAACCATGTCCTCTAAAATCTGTAATAAGACAAGGGTGGCTACTCTGAAGTTATTCAGTATAGTGCTTGAGGTTTTAGTGCAATAAGACAAGAAACATAAATAAAAGTGATACAAACAGGAAAGGAAGAAGTAAAATTTTCTCTATTAATACAGAATACTGCTATATACTGAAACGATTCTATGGATTTTACCAGAAAAAAAAAATCTTAGATCTGATACAGTCTTTCAGCAAAGTTGAAGGAAACCAAAGCTTGGGAAGGAGGACTGGGGGTGGGAGGAGGGAGGAGGGGGGATCTGTGGGTGGTATGTAGAGTGAGTAGAAAATTTCTTAATAAAGAAAAATGAAAGAAAAAATAGTTGCTTTTCTACATACTAAAAATGAACTATCCAAGATATAAACTATAAAAAAATCCCATTCATAATAGATTCAATAAAACATCTAGCAACAAACTTATTTAAAGAAATGTAAGAACTATATAATGAAACATTTTTAGATGGTGAAGAGGTCAGTTGAACCCAGTGCCAACAGACACATTTCAGTACAACTCCTACATCTAAGGCTCAGGGAATATTATGGAAGATAGGGAGGATAGATTGTAAGAACCAGGGAATTTGTTGTGAGATTGTGTCTCCTACCATTCTCAGAAACTCAACCCAGAAAGTCTCACTAACATGGACATGAATTAAAGAAGGACAGCTATAATAGACAGGCTAAAGCGGAGGGAGAAAAGCCCACAAGGCCTGAACCCTACACAAAGAACTACAGGCAATTAAGGAATACTGAGAAAGGGAGAGATAGTCATTCCTAGGAAAGAGCACACCAATTGGTTATTCAATACTGAACAGTCAGCACTGAACACATAGATAAGAATAACATTCTACAGACTGAGTAGTTTATATTTAATGATACATAAGCATATACTTACACACATATGCATGCAATAGCCATTAATGAGACAGGACATGAATTTGAAGGCAAGCAGAGAGGGGTACATGGGAAGTTTTAGAAAGAGGAAAGGGAAGGGAGATATGATGTAATTATATTATTATTTCAGTAAAAGAAATAAAGTAGTAAAGAAAAGAAATAAATTGAAGGCATTAAATGATGGAAAGACCTCCCATACTCATGGATTGGCAGAATTTATAGTGGGATATTAGCTGTTTTTCTGAAAGGCGTCTATAGGGTTAACAGAATCTTCATCAAAATTCCCATGTCATTCTTTATGAAACTAGAAAAAAATCTTCAAATTGATGTGGAAACACAAATATTTCACATAGTCAAATCAGAAAGAACAATGCTGGACATATCATAATAAGAGATCTCAAATTATGCTACTGAGCCATAGTGACAAAGACAGTATGGTTATAGCACAAAAAGTAGACATTTAGACTAATACAAAAGGATAGAGAACTAAGAAATAAACTCGTATCTATGGCCACTGAATATCTGACCAAGAGGTCAGAAGCTTATGCTGGAGTAAATGAGAAGTAACACTGGTAAAAAGGCTATGCAGATCTAAAAGAATGTGAGAAAAACTGAATTCCAAAGATGTAAAGGTTTTAATGTGAAGTCCCAAATGCTTAATAAGAATGTATAAGAGCTTCCTGAGAACGACTCTGAAAGCACAAGAGATAACTTGAAGAAT
Source organism: Peromyscus aztecus (assembly GCA_902168405.1). Lineage (NCBI taxonomy): Eukaryota > Metazoa > Chordata > Mammalia > Rodentia > Cricetidae > Peromyscus > Peromyscus aztecus. The sequence goes on along the minus strand of CABHPQ010025092.1, from coordinate 30,078 downwards.
TGATGAATGGGAAATTCAAAAGTTTCTTTAACCAAAGGAAACTATGAGTAAAGAGATATCCTGAAGAATGGGAAGGAACTCTTTGCCACCTGTACTGTAGGCCAAGGTGGTGGTGGTTGATATCTAGAATATTAAGAACTACAACAAACACCACAAAAGTGATTATTAAAATCATTAAATGGACTAATGGACTGAAAAGAGAATTCTTAAAATTAGAAAATTGACAATAATTATTTTTAAGTGCTTAATATCCTTAGCCATCAAGGGAATGTGAATTAAAACTACTTTGAGATTCCATCTCACCCCAGTCATAATAGCTAGCTATCGTTAAGAAAAATGACAGCAAATTCTGGTGAGAATCTGGAGGGGGAAGTAACAGTTACACATTGCTGGTGGGATTATAACCTGTTATAACTACTATAAAAGCAGTACGGGCATTTTTTGAAAAAGGGAAAATCAACATATCATATTTTTTTCACCCAATTATTTCACTACATAGACCCAAAGGACAATAGATCCTACCATAGAGATACTTGCATATATTTGGTTATTGCTGAATTATTATCAATAGGAAGAAAGTAGAATCAACCTAAAGGTCCACAAACAGGTGAGTGAATAAATAAATGTGGTATATGCACAATGGAATTTTATTAATCTATAAAGAAGAATAAAATCATGATATCTGTAAGAACATGAAAGAGTGGAAATTATTATATTTAGTAAAAGTAACCCAGACTTTGATACAGGAACAAAACAGTTTCCCTCATATACAAATCTTATATCTTAGATTTTTATATGTTTTTATATGTTTTTATATATGCAGCCATAGTAAGAGTTGTGAAACTAGAAAAGGTACCATAAGAGTGGAGAAGGGTCTTGGGGTTTGGAAGAGGGTAATAGAATAAATATATATTACATGGAAGCAAAAAGGGAGCCGGATGTGGTGGCTCACACCTTTAATCCCAGTACTTGGTACTCTATGTGAGGCCAGCCTGATCTACAGAGCTAGTTCCAGGACAGCCAGGGCTACATAAAGAAACCCTGTCTCGAAAAACAAAAACAAACAAAAACAAAGCAAAAAAGGGGACTACTGAGAGAAATAAGAAGACCTCTGGGAGCAGGGAACCAGGGGGAAAGTGGGGAAGGAGAATGAGCAGAAACAATGTATGTCTAAATTGCTAAAATGAGACCCATCTTTTTGTATGCCAACTAAAAGCTACCAGTGAAATAGTTACTAGTCTTCATCATAAGCTAGACTTTCAGAGTACCAATACAAGTCTAAATGAACTCTTTTGTCCATGTGAAGAAGTTATCCTGCTTAAGTTTCAAAGCTTTTTTGTTTGTTTGTTTGTTAGAATAAGTAACTGGATTAGAGCTATCACATACGAAACAGTAACAACACCTGCCAGGTACTTAATTTGCTTCTGTCCTGACAGACAGCAGGAGAGGTACTATGCTTCTACTGATTGTAAAAAAAAAGGAGGGGGAACAATTATTTTAGTAGTTTCTCTTCTGCACATGACTGTAACTTTGTGATTTGATGTTTCCATTGAAATCTCAAGAAAAGGTATTGTTTTGCCTACCTATAGTGTTGTTTGAGGACATGCAGAAACAATATATATGAATGAGTTAAATACTTAAGATAGGAGCTACAGTCTTCCGGTAACACATTTCTACTCTCTGTGCTTCCAATTTCCTTATGAATTTTCTAATATACTGAGCCAGATCAAGATCTAGGCATTATTTTTTACTTCAAAGATTCAGACATCTAAGAATTAATATTGCACCCGGGATATTTGATCTTTTACCAAACATTTTCTGCAATAGAAGCTTGAGATGTTGTTTAATTTACGAGCTAGGGCAATCATTTATACACAGGAATTTAAAATTCTGCATCATCATTTGGAAAAACACATCTTTTCCATGTCTTTTGTTTATATAAGTATCTGAAAAAATAGTAAGGTATATCAATATGGGAAATGAAGAAAGTCCGGAGCTTGAAGACTTCCACTGCGGAGCAGGAATGGCAAATTTTCTGTACCCAATAGCTCAATCCTCTCTTCCACAGAGTCAGTCCTTATTTCTTATACAAGATACTCTATCTAGGTAGCCCTGATTTCAAAATGACAGAGATAAGCTCATAAAATATGGAAAGGATAGTAAAGACATGTATGAATGGGGAAATGAAATACACAGGACTATTTCCTTCTATGCCAAGGTATATATGAGGCATATAAAAACACTATCTTATGATTCAGGTTCAATATAGTGATGCAGGGCAGGGTAGGAGGAGTACTAATTTAAGGCCTGTCTGGTCCACATAACAAGATCTTATCTCAAAAAAGTTGTGTTCAGTAAGTCACTTTCTGTTTTGAGCTGATTTCTAAGATATTATATGCTTTGGAATGTTTTGTTTTTGAAAATGCAATTTTTTTCCTTGTTAAATGTAATCACCCTCTTCTATCATTCATCTAGAATAGTCCCAAACCTTGCTGACATATGAACTTAAGTGTCATTTGTCTACATTATTTTATTTATGGCTTACAGAATGACAATCCAGAAAAATCAGTTTTAATTATAATTTCATTAATAATTAAAACACAAGATTCATAATAATTACTAAATATTAATATACACAACTTCTGAGCTTCAGTTCCAGCCAATTAGATATTCTTTCTCTGATTTTTAGGTGACAGACTTTTCATTTAGAACTAAGAAGTAGTTTGTCCATGATGAGAATAAAGTAGTATGGAGATAGCAACCTCTATCCATTTACTACAATACAGTATCTCAAAAATATAGCACTTAGCTTTAGTGATACTTGATAATTGCTGATAGATGAAGTGAGAGTTAAACTGACATGGCTCCTTTAAAACATTTTAAACACTCTACTTTTATGAATTAAAAGTTCATTTGGAAAATGAAAAATAGAGAGTGTTCCCTACAAATGGCGTAGCACTTCATTTTCTGCCAAATATTTTCTGTTACATAAACATGCATTATGCATTTCTACAGGAATTCATCTTGTCACCTAAGTAATGTAACAAAAATCTTTGCCCCACTGTTTTTTTATGGAGTTGGCTATTTAATCTCTCTATTAGCTGATATTAGTCACTGAATTTTTTGTCATTGTTGATTTTGAAATTTCTTCAGAAGTTATTGAAGGTAATGATGAAAATCAGATGTTTTACCTAAGGTAGGGAAATACAGGCTATAACTCATTTATGTTAATGTTTTTTCTAAAACTGAAATAAGTGTATTAGGGATTAGGGCCATGATGTCCATGTCTATATTTATCCCAAGCCTAGTGCCTAATACACTGGAGTTTTGTTATATGCTTGATAACTATTAATAAATTATTCAGGAATTTTACTTTAAAAGTTGTTTTCCCCTTTGACCCTATCTGCTCTTTGGAATTAGACCTATCTTTCATCCCAAACATAAAACCAAAGTGGAATAGAAGTAGATGAAAAAAGTCCTAGTGAAAAGAAAGGTGCATATTTCTATCTTACTGTACACGTTGCAGCAGATTTAAATTCCATCTGTAAAATAGTCTGAGACAGGAAAGGGAGAAAGGACATTCTAGTGTACTTGGGTTTCAGAGTAAGGGAAACAAAACAAAAAGGTATGCTGAGTCCTTGAACTTGTGATTATTATATATGTATCAAAGAAAAGCTAATCACACTTTATAGATAAAGGCAAATGTAGAAATAGCTGATCTTGCCAATTACAAATAAAAAGCTCCTGGAAGCCAACTGGCTTCACCTTGGACATATAGTTGCTGATAATGCTGGACTCAGAAGCTTGTTTTTAATAATTCGTGTACACTTTTTTAGTGTTTGCCAATGGAAGAATGTGGAAGAACTCATAGTAGAAATCATTCATTAGAAAGTAACCAGCCAAGGGTCTAGGACTCTACAAAAACCTTATAAGTTTCCTAGCTCTCATTTCTGATCTACCTTGTGGTATCGTTCTAAATCCATCATTTCTTACATCTCAATTTTTGTTTCTTTCTTGTCTTGGATGTTAGGATAAAATGGAATTAACAGTTATTGTTGGTCAAGGCACACATAAAGTTGTCTTCTAAACCAAAAACTATGAGTATCTTTGAACCTACTCAATTTTTCCTTACATAAAGTGCTTCTTTATCTATGTGTCCTTCCCTCCTAAATGTTCCCCCTCCTAAATCACAGAAGTAATCCCATCAGTAATGCTTTTAGTAGAAGGGGGGTGTGCTGACTAGTTTTATGTCAACTTGACACAATTCAGAATCATTTGGAAAGAGACAACCTCAGTTGAGAAAATGTCCCCATCAGATTGGCCTGTAGACAAGTCTGTGGTGTATTTTCTTGATTGATGTTTGAGGGAGGGCCCAGCTCACCTTGAGCAGTGCCACCCCTAGGATGGTGGTCTTGGATGCTTTTATAAGGCCTACTGAGCAAACCATGGGGATCAAGCTAGTAAACAATACTGTTCCATGGCCCCTGCAGCAGTTACTGCCTCTAGATTTCTTCCCTGGTTTCCTTGAGAGGTGCACTGTAATAAGGAAGTAAAAGTGAAATAATCCTCCTCAAGTTTCTTTGGTCATGGCATTTTGTCACAGCAATGAAAACACTAATTAAAGCAGAACTAGGATACTGCTGTGCCAGACTTGCTGTGTATTTTTGGGAGTGTTGTTGTGGCACTGGAATTTTGAGCTAGGAAAAGACTTTGAGTGCTCAGAGCTCAGTGGGTAGTTCTGCAGCAACTTAGAAAATAATAATGCTGAGAGCAGTGCAAATGGTGGAGGTCTGGCTTTTTGTTTTCTATTTTGCATTAGTCTGTGGTGTCTGGTTAGGCAGACCTGAAGAATCAGTTGTGATTAACATGAGAAAAGCAGTTGGAATAAAACTTTTGTTTTTCTGAGACAATTAATACTGGTCATCAGAAGCTGATGAGTAGTTGTAATTTAAAAGGGACCGGCATTGTCGAGGTGAAATCTTATGGGGGTATTTCCTCCGAGTCAGCACACTGAAGCTCTGGTCCAAAAGGAGCTGAGGCTGTACCTCATTTTAGCAGTCCAAGTTGGAAATGTGGTGGTGGTTTTGAAGGGGTCATGATGAGCAGCTGAGGCTTGGCACTGTGTCAGGACTAGAGAACTGGAGGAGTAACCAGGATAGACTATTGGTGAGTGTGCATCCCAGTTGCAGTGGAGATCAGAACATTTTGGAGGTGCCAGTACTGTGGGATGACTGCCAAGGACAGTAGCAGCTGTAGCGGTTGAGTGGAGCTGGCCTGAGTCTTGGAGACAAACTTCACATGCTGTGAATGACGGAGCCAGTGATGTGTGACTGTCCAAGCCCTTTGGAGCCCAGAAAATCATTCAAGAATCCTAGACATTGGACATTTTATTATTTACACTGTTGAAATTTGTTTTTTCTGTGTTTAGACTGATTTGACCTGGGCATTCATCTTTGGAGTTAGAAAGCATTTAACCTACTTTAAAAAAATTATTTTGTAGGTACCCACAGTTTATAAACTTTGAAGTCTGAAAGAGTCTTTGAATGTTTTAAAAATATTGAGCTTTTGGAGTGTTTGAATTTTCACAGGCTGTGGGGCTTTTAAAAGTTGAAATATTTCTTTGGGTTCTCAGTTTTCCTTTTTTATTGAGGGAAAGAGAGAGAACATGAAGCTGGGTGAGGAGGAAAGTGGAAAGGATCTGAGAGGAGCTGGGAGGAGGGAAAGAATGTGATCAAAATATATTGTATGAAAAAATTTTTTAAATGGAAAGAAGTAAAGAAAAATTAAATGGTTGGAGTATTTCATATTGTGATGTTAATACTAACATGAGATCTTAGAAATGAACATGAACGGAAAAGTTAAAGTTTTATTTTTTATTAATTAATTTTTTTCATTCATTTTATATCCTGATCATATTTTTCTTTCCCTTCCCTCCTCCCATCCCCATCATCCTCTCCTCCCACCTCCCCTCTGCCATCCCCCCATCCATTCCTCCTCTGTCTCCATTCACAAAGGGGCAGGCCTCCCAGGGGCATCAACTAAGTTTTACAGTGATGTATTTGTGTGTCAAGCCCATAAGATAAATTGTTCTGGCTTGCTTATGTCAAACTGACACAAGATAGAGCCATTTTGAGAGAGGCAACCTCAACTGAAAAAAAACGATCCCTCCATATTGGCCTGTGGCCAGCCTGTGGTGCATTTTGTTGATTGCTAATTGATGTGGGAGGGCCCAGCTCACTTTGGCAGCCCCAGACTGGCAGTCTTTTGTGTTATAAGTGGGCAGGCTGAGCAGGCAGCAACAACAAGCAAGTCTTAAGCAGCATTTCACCATGGTCTGTTTCAGTTCCTACCTCCATGTTCCTGCCCTGCTTGAGTTCCTACTCAGGTGTTCCCTGGAAGTGTAAGCGAAATAATCCTCTGCAAGTTTCTTTGGTCCTGGAGTTTTATCACACAATAAAAACCCTAATGATGACACAGAAGTAGCTGAGAAGAGGAAGCAGATTGACCAGAGTGGGCAAGTAACAAAAGAGGGGAATAGGCAGGGGTGTATATGATCACAATTTATAATGCACACATATGAAAATATAAAAGATATATTTCAATACATGTTAATGAAACATTAAATTTTTAACAAGCCATTTCTTAGTGTGATGGTTAATCCTCACTGTTAACTTGATTGGATTTAGAATCACAAGGAAATATATTTTGGGGACTGTGTATGAGGGCATTTCTAGAAAATATTAACTGAAAAAGAACGCAGGCTGCATCATCCCGTGTGTTATGGTCTCAGAGGAAATTAGAAGCAGAAAGTGAGCTGCGCACCAGAATTCATCAGTCTGGACTGCAGGTGCCTCCCACTCGTGCTTCCATGCTTTCCCCGCCATGATGGACCGACCATATCACCTCAAGCTGTCAGCTTCCTTCCTCAAATTGCTTCTTGTCAGGAATTTGGTCATATCAATGAGAGAAGTAACTAATACCCAAAGAAACCAAATTCACGACCCTTGTTTGACTTCTCATTTAAATGAAGTGACTTGTTTATATCATTTTTGTCAGTTGTGAAAAGGGAATACAAATCAGGCAGTGGATGGCACTAAATAACCATCTTGCTTTGATTAGATAACCTTGGGCTTTATGTTGAAACTGCCATGAAAACTAAGGTGAATAAAGAAGTATTTACAAGATCTAGACCTACAGATTGGCAGAGTAAGAAGCTAGGTGAATTCTTTCACAAAGGCAATACAGATTTTGAAAGAGGAACAATAACAACAACTACAATCTTGAATTTTATAAAATAACCAAAAACTAACTTAAAAGATATTCATTCTAAAACAACATACTGAACATTGGTGTAAACAATGGAATTATACTGGCTAAACTTGAGTCTAATTCCATTCCTCTCCTACCATAGTGATACAGCACACTAGCCATGAAAAAAACATCAGCTGGTGAAGTGGGAGATGACCTACTTTGGAGTGTCATGTTAAGCCCCATCCCTAGAACACATTCATTATTCCAATATTAACTATTACAGTTTCCTTAAAGCATTCTATTCCCAGGGCCTTGGGCTGTTTGACCTGACTCTGAGTTCAGTTCCTTGGAAAAACCCCTATCCCTGGGGTATTATCGAGGACAGTAGCAATAAACTGGATTTAGTAACACACCATTTGGCTAAATTTGTGAATTTATTTTGAACAAAGAAGACTATGGATAAAAAGAATCCTGAAAGTTGGTAACGAGAATAAGAATAGTATAAGGGATTTCTATAATGCTCGAGTATATTACAGGATATCAAATAGGTGGCACATATGAGCATGTCTGTGCACATTACTGCAAAACAAGAGAAGAAAATAATGATACATAATAATGCATCTTTCCCCTGTCTTTGATGTTCTACTCAAATGGGAGGTCATAGCTGAGACTGAAATAAACTGTTTCAGAACAGAGGGAAATAAAAACTGGCTTACATTGTTTCATAAAATATTATAAACAGTCATTTATTTAATTCCAAAGTATGATCTTTCAAAACAGTTCTTTTTTTGAGACAAAGTCTCTCAATGTAGCCCTAGTTGTCCTGGAACTCTCTGTGTAGACCAGGCTGGTCTTGGACTCACAGAGATCCATCCTGCCTCTGTCTCCCAAGTGCTGGGATTAAAGGCATATGCCTCATTTCCCAGCTTCAAGAGCAACTTGTAAGAGGTCAAGCCAGAAAATAAAGTAGAACTAAAGAAAAAAGATAGAGAAGAAAGTAGCAGCTCAACATTTCAAGAAATGTAGAACATACAGAATTAATCTAGGAAGGGCATTAAAATAAACAGCAATGAAGAATGAAACCCTTGAAGCAACAAGAAACATGGAGGAGGAGAAGACCTGGTCCCAAAGGGACTATAACGTATTGTTTTAAATGTCTAGCTTTCCAGAAGTGATTAGACTGGATAATGGGGCTACAAATTCTATCCAACCGAAAGAGAATTGACTCACGGCAGCAGGTAATGCAAAAGCAGATAAACCCTGGGAGGACAGAGTTGACCAGAACCAGACAGAACCTGTGCACACATGCAAACCTGTACACATTAACTTCCTCTCGCATTGCTTCCAGGATAATGCTTGCAACATGTTTTTAAAAGTTTAGAATAAAACGTTTCTGTAAACTTAAAAAAAAAAGTTACAAGACATGGGAAGTAATAGAAAAGTGTGGTCCACAGGAAGAAACAAAAGCAGGCAATATGTAGAAAGTGTGAATGGGGGAAGATCTTCAGGGGTGAAGTAACAGGGGTGTAGTAAATCAGTAGTGATCTTAGGTTCCAAGAACAGCAAAGTCTCCAAGGACAGACCATTAACTAGCTATGAAGGAGGACTGCACCATGGGACTAAAGTTACTGTCTTAAAGGACCCATATTGATCTCTTCAATTTATGATAACAGTAAGTCCTTTGGCTCATATACAGGCTTCTAACGACTTCTTTGGCTCACTTTGTAGGACCAGAGCTGGAAAAAAATGAGCAAGAACACATCCTGACCAGGACTGCTTATTTCTTGGCCCACTGCCATGGTTTTTCCTCCAGTTAAGTCTAAAATCTCATATGAGTAACTGAAGGTGAATTTAGGGTCACTAGACTATACTTATTAATTCTCCTTTCTTAGCTTTCCTCCAGTACTCTTTTGGCATATTGAAATAGATGTCCAAGCCTAGACTGTTGGAGCTTCTGGAAACAGAGATTTTTGCCTTAAAATTCTGATTACAACATGACTTAAACAGAAACTCCCAGAAGAACAACACACGGTGAAAGTTAAGTAAATGTGAGATAGTGTTGCATATGAAAAATTATTTAAGCAATATTTGTCTTAAACAAAACTTTCCACTTTTAAATGGAATGGAATAACTTTGTGAATGTTGCTGCTTAATTTCCCTACTCTAGTGGAATTTTAATATTCTTGCCTTACACTGTTCAAGCTTAGGAAATCTATAGTTACTACATTTTACCATGTGTCAGCACATTTAAAATTATAAAGCCATTTCAGAAATTTGTTTTGGTCCATCGTAATAGACATCATGTTTATTTTTAATCTTTTTTCTTTTTCCTTCAAGGTAGAATCTTGTTTGGATGTAATACTAAAAATAATACCAAAATTATATAGAATTCTCAAATTTTGTAGATGTTTTCACTTTCCCTCTTTAGTAGTCACAAGTCCCAGGAAATCTTACATGGTAAACTAATACAGACTGATAAACTTGGAATGATAAAGGCTGTGAAACAATAAGAACTCAAAAAGGTGCATGATAAACTCTTAATTTCTCAATTGCTTACTGTGGTTGATATGTGCCACCCACTGGTGAAAGTCATGTATTCACAGATTATAGGATCATGAGGAACCCAAAATTAGGAACTTCACTTCCATTAAGAGAAATGGGATAGTGTAGACAATTTATTTTTCATTGCTTGTCAACTACTAGATTTTTTTAAAAAAATGTATTTTAAATTTGAAATTAAATACTTGAAATTTATATTGTTTAAATAACACATTCAAATTCTCATTTTGTACTTCTTACTAAAATAGAAAATCCATGAATGCTCTATGGAGGAGGTGTTATTGTTCTGTGAAGGGCATATAATTTTTAGAGTATACAAGATGAATATAAACAACATAGAAAAGTGAATAAGTACTTAATAATATTAAATGCCTTCAATGTATTTTTTACTGAAAATTTGAAGAGAAAATATGCTTTTTATATTTTCCCCTATTTCTTTTATTGAAAATAATTTTTTTCATGGAATATATTCTGTACTATTTCCCCTTCCCCAACTCCTATAAAATTCTCCCCATCTCCCTTACTATCCACATACATACCCTTTCTGTATATCTTTAGAAAACAAGCAGGCATCTAAATAATAACATTAAAATAAAATATGATAAAACAAAAATAAACAAACCAAATAGTACAAAAGTAACAAACAGAAACAAAAGGGCCAAAGAAAAAGCAAAATGAAGTAGACACAAACAGAGGGAATGCTGGAAATAGAAATTCTGAGTAAGTAAACAAGAAACACAGATGCAAGCATAACCAACAGAATACAAGAGATGGAAGAGAGACTGTCTAGTGTAGAGGATACAATAGAGGAAATAGATTCGTCAGTCAAAGAAAACACCAAATCCAAAAAAAGTCATAACACAAAATGTCCAAGAAATCTGGGACACCATGAAAAGGTCAAAACTAAGAATAATAGGGATGGAAGAAGGAGAAGAATACAAACTCAAAGGCACAGAAAATACATTCAACAAAATCATGGAAGGAAAACTTTCCAAACTTAAAGAAGTAAATACCTATAAAGATACAGGAAGCTTATAGAACACCAAATAGACTAGATCCCCCCTCCAAAAGTCCCCTTTCCATATACTAATTAAACCAATAAACATACAGAATAAGGAAAGAATATTAAGAGCAGTAAAGGAAAAGGGCCAAGTGACTTAGAAAGGGAGACCTATCAGAATAATAATACCCAACTTCTCAATGGAGACTTTGAAAGCCAGAAGGTCCTGGAGAGACACAATGAAGACACTAAGAGACCATGGACACCAGCATAGACTAATATACCTAGCAAATTTTTCAATCACCATAGATGGAATGAACAAGACATTACAAGACAAAACCAGATTTAAACAATACCTATCCACAAATCCAGCCCCACAGAAAGCACTAGAAGGAAAACTCACACCTAAGGAATTCAGATACACCCACGAAAACACAGGCAATAGATAACCCTATAGCAGTAAATCCCAAAGAAGAGAAATACACACACACATCACCACCAAAAGATAACAGGAATTAACAATCACTGGTCATTAATATTCCTTAATATCAATGGGCTTAATTCACCTATAAAAACGCACAGGTTAAAAGAATGGATACGGAAGAAGGACCCATCTTTCTGCTGCATACAAGAAACACACCTCAACTTCAAAGACAGACAATACCTCACAGTAAAAGGCTGGGAAAAGACATTCCAATCAAATGGATTTAAGAAGCAAGCTGGTGTAGCTATCTTAATATCTAACGAAATAGACTTCAAACTAAAATCAATCAAAAGAGATCAGGAAGGACATTACATACTCATCACAGGAAAGATCCACCAAGATGAAGTTTCAATCCTGAACAGTTATTCCCCCAATACAAGGGCACCCACATATGTAAAAGAAACATTACTAAAGCTTAAATCACACATCAAACCCCACACATTAATAGTGGGAGACTTCAACCTCCCACTCTCACCACTGGACAGATATGCCAGATCAAAACTTAACATAGAAATAAGGGACCTAACAGATGCTACGATTCAAATGGACTTAATCAATAGCTACAGAACATTCCACTATAACAAAAAAGAATATACCTTCTTCTCGGTATCCTATGAAATCTTCTCTACAATCAGCCACAAACTCGGTCACAAAGCAAATCTCAACAGATACCAAAAAATTGGAATAACCTCCTGTATTCTATCAGATCACCATTGATTAAAGTTAGATTTCAACAACAATAAAAATTACAGAAAGCCTACAATCTCATGGAAACTGAATAATGCCCAAATGAATCACCAATGGGTCAAGAAAGAAATAAAGAAAGAAATTAAAAATGTGCTAGAATTCAATGAAAATGAGTATACTACATAACCAAACTTACGGGACACTATGAAAGCAGTGCTAAGAGGAAAATTCATAGCACTAAATGCCCACATAAAGAAGTTGGAGAAATCTCACACTAGTGACTTAACAGCACAACTGAAAGCTCTAGAACATGAAGAAGCAAAGTCACCCAGGAGGAATAGATGCCAGGAAATAATCAAATTGAGAGCTGAAATCAATAAAATAGAAACAAAGAGAACAATACAAACAATCAATGAAACAAAGAGTTGGTTCTTTGAGAAAATCAGCAAGATAGACAAGCCCTTATCTAAACTAACCAAAAGGCAGATAGAGAGAACATCTAAATTAACAAAATCAGAAATGAAGAGAGAGAGATAACAACAGATAACAAAGAAATCCAGAGAATCATCAGGTCATACTTCAAACACCTGTACTCCACAAAATTGGAAAATCTAAAATTTCTGGATTTTCTGGATAGATACTACATACCAAAGTTAAATCAAGACTAGATAAACAATTCAAATGGACCAATAACCCCTAAGGAAATAGAAACAGTCATTAAAAGTCTTCCAACGAAAAATGTCCAGGATCAGATGGTTTCAATGCAAAATTCTACCAGATTTTCAAAGAAGAATTAATACCAATACTCTTCAAATTGTTCCCCACAATAGAAACAGAAGGAATGTTACCAAACTCCTTTCACGAGGCTACAATTAGTCTGATTCCCAAGCCACAAAAAGACACAACAAAGAAAGAGAATTACAGACCAATCTCCCTCATGAAATTGATGCCAAAATACTCAATAAAATATTGGCAATCTGTCTCCAAGAATACATCAAAAAACTATCCACCATGATCAAGTAGGCTTCATCCCAGAGATGTAAGGATGGTTCAACATACTAAAGTCTGTCAATGTAATACGCCATAATGTAATACACCATATAAACATCCTGAAAGAAAAAAATCACACATGATCATTTCATTAGATACTGAAAAACCTTTGACAAAATCCAACACCCCTTCATGATAAAGGTCTTGGAGAGATCAGGAATACAAGGAACATACTTAAACATAATAAAGGCAAGTTACAACAAGCCAACAGCCAACATCAAATTAAATGGAGAGAAACTCCAAGCAATTCCACTAAAATCAGAAACAAGACAAGGCTGTCTGCTCTCCCCATATTTATTCAATATAGTATTTTGATTTCTAGCTAGAGCAATACGACAACAAAAGGAGACCAAGGGTATACAAATTGGAAAGGAAGAATTCAAACTTTGGCAATTTGCAGATGATATGATAGTCTACATAAGTGATACCCAAAAGTCTACCAGGGAACTCCTACACCTTATGAACACACTCAGTAATGTGGCAAGATACATTATTAACTAAAAAAAATCAGTAGCCTCCTATATACAAATGATAAGTGGGCTGAGAAAGAAATCAGAAAAAAATCGCCCTTTACAATAGCCACAAACAATATAAAATACCTTGGGGTAACTCTGACTAAGCAAGTGAAAGACCTGTATGATAAGAACTTTAAGCCTCTGGAAAAAAAGAAATTGAAGAAGATATCAGAAAATGGAAAGATCTCCCATGCTCTAGGATAGGTAGGATTAACGTAGTAGAAATGGCAATCTTACCAAAAGCAATCTACAGATTCAATGCAATCCCCATCAAAATCCCAACAAAATTCTTCATAGACCTGGAAGGAACAATACTCAACTTCATATGGAAAAACAAAAAACCCAGGAGAGTTAAAAGAATCTTGTACAACAACGCCACCTCTGGAGGTATCACCATCCCTGACCTCAAGATCTAATATAGAGCTATAGTAATAAAAACAGCTTGGTATTGTCATAAAAACTGACATGTGGACCAATGGAATTGAATTCAAGACCCTGACATTAATCCACACACCTATGAACACCTGATTTTTGACAAAGAAGCCAAAACTGTACAATGGAAAAAGAAAGCATCTCCATCAAATGGTGCTAGCATAACTGGATGTCAACATGTAGAAGATTGTAAATAGATCCATATCTATTGCCATACACAAAACTCAAGTCCAAGTGGATTAAAGACCTCAATATAAAACTAGTTACACTGAACCTGATAGAAGAGAATGTAGGAAATAGTCTTGAATGCATTGACACAGGAGACTACTTCCTAAATATAACATCATTAGCACAGACACTGAGAACAACAGTTAATAAATGGGATCTCCTGAAACTGAGAAGCTTTTGTAAGTCAAAGGACATAGTAAATGTAACAAAATGACAGCCCACAGAATGGGAAAAGATTTTCACCAACCCCACATTTGACAGAGGGCTGATCTCCAAAATATATAAAGAACTCAAGAAACTAGAATTCAAAATAAAGAACAATCCAACTAAAAACTGGGCTATGGAGCTAACCAGAGAATTCTTAAAGGAAGAATTTCAAATGGCCGATAGACATTTAAGGAATTGTGCAGCATTCTTAGTCATCAGTGAGCTGCAAATCAAAATGACTCTGACATGCCATCTTACACCTGTCAGAATGACTAAGATCAAAAGCACTGAAGACAGCTTATGTTGGAGAGGATGTGGAGCAAGGGGAACACTCCTCCACTGTTGGTGGGAGTGCAAACTGGTACAGCCACTTTGGAAATCAGTATGGCAGTTTCTCAGAAAATTGGGAATCAATCTACCTTGAGACCCAGCTATATCACTCCTGGGCATATACCCAAAGAATGCTCACTTATACCACAAGGACACATGCTCAACTGTGTTCATAGCAGCATTATTCATGATCACCAGAACCTGGAAACAACCTAGATGCCACTCAACTGAAGAACGGATTAAGAAAATGTGGTATGTATACACAATGGATTACTACTCATCAGGGAAAAACAGTGACATCATGAAATTTGCAGGCAAATGGATGGAACCAGAAAATATCATCCTGAGTGAGGTAACCCAGACTCAGAAGGACAAACATGGTATGCATCTGCTCATAAGTGGATATTAGATCTAAAGCAAAGGATAATCAGACAACAACCCATAACTCCAGAGAAGCTAGTTAACAAGGAAGACCCTAAGAGGGATGCATGGATTGTCATGGGAATGGGAAATAGATGAAATCTCCATGAGTAAACTGGAGTGGTAAACTGGATGAGGGATGGGCAATGGAGGGTAGGGGTAGGGGATGAGATCATAAGGGAATGGGATGTTTGAGCTGGAACAGGGATAGAGGGGGAAAGCAATGAAAATGATACCATGATAGAGGGTGATATCATGGGGATAAAGAGAAACTCGGTGCTAGGGAAGTTGCCAGGAATCCCCAAGGATGACTCCAGCTTGGACTACTAGAAATAGTGGAGAGGGTGCCTGAGCTGAACAGCCTTACTCCAGTAATCAGACTGGTGAATACCCTAACTGTCATCACAGAGCTTCTCCCCAATGGCTGATGGAAGCAGATGCAGAGATTCACAGGCAAACACCAGGCAGAGCTCCAGAAGTCCAGTCAAAGAGAGAGAAGAGGGATTCTAAGAGCAAGTGCATCAGGATCATGATGGGGAAACCTGCAGAGATGACCAAACAAAACTAGTGGGAACTCATGAAAGTTGGATCAATGGCTGTGGAGCCTGCATGGGACTGGACTAGCCCCTCTGCATGTGTAGACAGTTGTGTAGCTTGATCTGCTTAGGGCCCCCCCTGGTGGTAGGATCAGAATCCATCTCTGGTGCATGAGCAGGCTTTTTGGAGCCCACTACCTATTAAGGGACACCTTGTGCAGCCTTGAGGCAGGGGGAAAGGCTTGGACTTGCTTCTACTGGATGTGCCTCCCCATGGGAGCCTTGCCTTCTTGTTTCGGGAAGTTGGGGATAGAGTGGGAGGGGGAGGCTGGGGGGTTAGGAGGAGGGAAGAGGGGGATCTTTGTTGTGCAAAACGAATGGAAAATATTCTTAATAAAAAACGAAAAAACAAAAAAACAAAAAAGGATGGTTGAATCTACTTTTGAACAACCACTAGTATAAAATATTTTACATTGTGTTGAATTTTTGTATGTTAATGCAAATTTAAAGTTAATTTTGTTATACTGTATATATGCTTCTATTCTTGTTTAAGGTATCATACCTTGCAGCTCATTTAAAAATGTAAAGATTTAGCCCTTGAAAGCTATTTAGGATAATAAAGAAATACAGGTTAATAGTTATCTATAACAATCAAACTTATCGTCATGTCAGATATATTTTCAAGGTTATACAGAGATATATTTTAGATAGGTGATCTTCAAACGCATTAAAGACCTACAGAATATGGCATTTAAATTTTTAGAATAACAAAAAGGCTTTTCATGACAGTGAGTCTTGTTTGCTCCTGGCTGCACCAATCTACGTCAAAAAAGGATGATGGGCATTGAAGAATCTTCTTATGGAGTTTGCTTTTTTGTGGCAAAAGCTAGCCATTTGGGTAAGAAACTGCCTCAACTACTGGTAGTAAGCTGTCCAAACTGGACAAATAGAACACAAAAGAAAGCAACTGCCAAACTTTGCCAAGACAGGGTAGGACAGTCCCTTCAAAAATTCATGCTTCACAGAAAAGTCTGTCAGATATTCTAGGGTTGTTTACCAAAGATGGATGCCCCAACACTACAGAGGAGCCTTGGGGTGACTGTCCAGGCAGCAAGATGTCTCTGTTGTTTCTTAGTTTTGGAAGTTACTTACTCTAAACTTCCTATTTACTCAGGTAATAGTATATCTTTCTTGTGTCTTTGATGGGGTTAAAGACTATAGATAGTTATATATAGTTACAATTTCCCTTAATCATGATAGAAATTAAATTAGATACAAAACTTTGTACTCATGAAGACAGGATAGATAATGGAGTGTTTTCTCTGAATTTGCCAAATACAGCTATATTGAAAATTGTGAATTTTATTCTAATCTGATAATTGTTCTTTTTGTTTACAATTTCATTATGTTAGAGTTAAAAACCTTTCCTTTCTATTTAGACAAAAAGGGGGAAATGTTGTGGAAAATTCCTTTACACTGTGTGAAGATGTATCACTGTGATTAGTTTAATAAAGAGCTGAATAGCCAATAGTTAGGCAGGAAGAGGTTAGGTGGGACTTCTGGGGACAAAGACATCTCAGAGAAGGAGAAGGGCAGGGTCACCAACTGGACATAGAGGAAACAGGACATGCAGGAGGTGAAGTAAAAGCCATAAGCCATGTAGCAGCACATAGATAAATAGAAATGGATTAATTTAAGTTATAAAAGCTAGTTAGAAACAAGCCTAAGCTAAGGCCAAGTTTTCGTAATAAGAACTCTCTGTGTCATTATTTGGGAGCTTCCTGGCAGGATATAGAAAGACCCATTACATACTTTCCTGTTGTATGTATTAGTGTATACTTATAAGGTGTGATCCCATTGGATTCAGTTAAATATCAGTTTGGACTTGCTGGGGAAATGGAGCTTCTAATATTAGTGATAAAAGTAAGACCAGACAGTGGCATCTTGTGGCCCCAAAATGAAATAAAATTATATGCTTTTCTTTCCATTATCATCTATAATGTGATGAAAAATGTGTGTTCTACCCCCACATTATATTGAATGATATGAATGAAACAATATTTATTTAATGTTAGTTATTATAGTTATATATAATTACATATGTTACATATATAAATCATATAGATTACATAATGTTTATTGTATTATTTATCTTCTTTCCCACCATCCTTGTATAGGCATACAGGATTTGTGGGGAAGAGTTATAAATTTAGGTTTCTGTCAATTGTCAAGGAAATATATGATAATCTGTGAAGCAATGAACTATGAATGGTATCTACTTACATTATGAACTGTATTTGAGATTAGAGAAATAGAAACAAACAAAAAAGGATAATGCTTATATTATCAGAACTAGATTTAGAGAAAACATTAACACTTACAAGAGAAAATATATCTTTTGCTTTCTTAAATTGAAATCAAAATACTGATAGTATTTAAAGTTTATTGCTTTGTCCTATCTGTTAAATAGAGACATATAGCATTTGGAACAAAGTGCCCAACATTAAGCAAAGTCTTGTTTATGTTAGTTTTTTCATTTACTTTAATGAATGTTGTTTGTCTGCCTGTAGTCAAATGACCTCTGCAAGAACAAGAATGCAAACTAAATTAATATTGTTATTTTGTGAATGTATTGAACTATTATTAATATTCTAAGGCTGTACATCTCTAAGGATGAAAGAAGGGAAAAGCAATAATAACTATATATATCATAATCTACATATAAGATAAAAAATCAAGAACTCTAGATTCTTTAATATCTTTAATATCTGTCATTGTGATTTTTTTATGAATATACTATCTGCCATTCTTTTATACTTGGAATTGAACCTATGTGTATTCCCCAGCTTTCTGTCACTCTAATAAAATACCTGAGATAATTAATTTAGGAAGAGAAAAGGTTCACTTTGGCTTATGGTTTTATAGGTCCAGTGTATGACTGAGCCGACTTGCTTCTTTTTGGCTGTTGGTTTCATTATTGATGGCAATGTTAGGGGCTAAGTGGTAGAGCAAAAGGAAGGGGAGATACTGCTAACACTACATTCAGGGCCTCTAACTTAATGACAGATGAACTTCTCGTAAGACCTATCCAATAATGTCCAGAGTTTTTTTCCCCAATAAGGTCATTCTGGGGAATAAGCCTATAACACATGGGCCTTTGGTGATATCTGATTTCCAAATTATAGTATCTGCTAATGAATTTTTTCCTTAGGGTATGGAGTATACAGTGAAATTATTACATATTTTTGATAGAATATTTGGGAAGAAAACATTTCATTAAAAATAATAATACACATGTTTAGATATGTACTCCTCAAAATCTAGAGTAATCTCATGAATTGCAAGGAGAAAGGAAATGTTAATTTACTTCTTGAAAAAAATCCCTGACATAGTGTCAAGTATACACAAGTACATAAGGTTAACAAGGACTTTGCTTAATCTTGCTGGTAGTTTTGTGTGTATGCCTAAGGGTAAGATTAAGTTAACAATACAAACTCTAAGTCAGCCCTGTGGAATACATAAGGCCTGGAGAAAGAGTAATAGAATAAAATAGTTATTTTAAAGAAAAAATTAAGTAGAGCTTTCTTGTATAGCAATTTCTTCCAAATTAAAATAGTCTTTAATAGGCTTGTTAAATAAAACTCAGTAAACAAACAAAATGAACAAGGCTTAGAAAGCAAACAGCTCAGAATTCTCAGACTGTTTCTGAAATTTACAGGATTCATAAGCAGTAACAAATGTCAGGGAGAGTAAACTCTGTGATCTGCTGAGCTTCTTGTAACTTGTATTAAAAAAGAAAGCACCAGGGATACAGATTTCATGAGTCATCATCCATGCACTGGGATGGGCTTTTCCATGATGCAACTGCCTTTGAGTTATCTATGCTCCTGAAAATAAAATAAGCCCTTAACCACACTCATGTAAACAATCTTTATAAAGTTTCTGGCTAACTAAGCTTGACTTGGGTGGGAACACTCTTTGATCTGTTGTTGGTGCTTTCTCTGGGGTGAATAAGCATTTTTTTTGTGTGTGTCTCTCTAGGGAGATTCACAGGACAAGCATTCTCATGGATGGCACTGGTGGTGAGATGGCAGAGAATCAGCAGAGTCCACAATGCCTGGTGAAAGAATATACATGCCCAACAGACATGGTGGTACTCAGCAGATGCCCAGCAAATGATGGATGGATACACAGTGGTAGATGTTGGAATCCCAGTGGGAAATGATGAACACCTAATTAGACATGATGGAAACCCAGTGACAGATGATGGATGACCATCAGATACTGTGAGTGACAATAGACAATGGTGAAAATATATGAATTTCATGAAAATCCAAAAGAATTGTAGCAATGTATGACACAAATTGATTTGTTAATGATCATGTGAGATAATCCCTGGGATTATCTAGTGATGTCCAGACTGTATAGGTATTCTTTCATAGAAAGTACTTATTAGCAAGTGCAGACATTAAACAAGGAAATACATTTAATATATCAAATTTAAAGTTTTGTCTTTTGTGCTCACTTCTATAAGGCCTGTCACAAACTTAAACACTATCATAGGTCGAGTGAGTAACATTAGTGAGTAAGATAACTAAATATGAAAAACTGGGGGATTGTAGAAAACTCAGCAAAGATGGAACTTACACACTGTTAAAAGCCATCCAAATCACAAATCTTAAAAACTGTTGACCAGTCAATGGTTGAAATTCAACTGCAGGCAGTGGGCAACAAAGGCAAATAATCTGTAATCATGTTCATTTTTCACTTTTCAATTTTCAATTTATTTATGTTTGTGTGTGTATTTGTTTCCTTATCTGTCTATATGTACCATGTGTGAAGTACCCATCAAGTCCAGAAGAGAGTATTATACCCCCTGGAACTGTTGTAGGCGGTTGTGAGCCACTTGATGTAGGTACTGTGAATTGAGCCTGTTACTATTATTTTGCTAAGTTAATATAGGATCTAAATACTTCCTAAAGTGGTACCTCTATACCCATAAATCAATGCAGATCTCAATCCCAACCAAGAAGCTTCTTTTTGCAGTAGATAGCAGTGAATACAGAGACACAAATGGTCAATGCCATCACTGGTGCACCTAAATCACAAAGCCTCCCACCAAAGCTCAGGGAACATCCCTTAAGAAAGTGTTGGAAAGATTGTAAGAACTAGAAGTTGGAGAAGAACAAAATGAAAGATAGAGCTTTAAAGAGCAGGTAGTCAATAATGTTAGTTTCTCTCCACTTTATTTCCTATGTCCTCCCAAGTTTCCATTAACATAAATTGCTGCTTAATTCTCTTTAAAGACAGGCAATCCTGAGTTTTGCACACTGCCAATGCTCGAAAAAAATTCAGAGTTATTTTAGTTACCGAACTTATTTCTGACGAGCATATTTCTTGACACTAATAAATAAAAAAATTAAACCTACTGTTATAAATACATGAGAAGAAGTGGGTTTTGTAGAAAATGAACTGAGATGAATTATCCTTCAGATGAGCTTTTTTAGAAGAGGTGACCCAAGAGCTTCATTAGGAGATTCCTTCATCATTGATATCATAATGGGAATCCCAAAGGCAAAGTTCATTCAATTCACCTCAGTTCCAAAGAATTGATGGAGTGCTCTTCCTCTTCCAAAGCAGTTGAGTGGTCAGGAGAATACACATCATATGACCTCGTATATCGGCTAGAAATCAGGATCTGGGAATTAGAGGAAGGGGAAAGGCTTGCAGCTGCAAAGAGGAACCTGCAACCATAGGAGATTCAAGGTCCTGTGCCATTTATAAGCTCTTAAGAGAGAGACAGAGCATGGCCTGACTTCTTGGGAAGGGAGAGGAGCCAGAGTGTCTGTAACCTAATATCTATAATAGTCACTTTCTCAAAGGATTTAATTAAGTAAGCAGATGAGTATGACTACTAGTCATATAGAAAAATACTAACCCTAATATAGAAAAATAAGCAGGAATATTTAAAAATATTGAAAAGAATGATATTGGTGTTTACTTCCTTTAGTTCATTAAAATTTTCAATTTATAGTGATATAACCTTAAACTAAGACAAAAAGTTAATAAAATCAGTAACATATTTTCTCATTAAATGTAATGGTTTGAAAAAATTGCCCCCATAGACTCATAAGGAATGGCACTATTAGGAGGTATGGCCTTGTTGGAGTAGGTGTGGCCAAGATAGAGGAAGTATGTCACTGGATGTGGGTTTGAGGTTTCAAATGCTCAAGCCAGGCCCAGTGTCATTCTCTCTTCCTGATGCATAAGGATCCAGCTGTAGAACTCTAAGCTACTGTACAGCACCAAGTCTGCCTGCATGCTGCCATGCTTCCCACCATGAGGATAAAGGACTAAACCTCTGAACTATAAGTCAGACCCAGTTAATGCTATCCTTTATGAGTTGCTATGGTCCTAGTATCTCTTCACATCAATAGAAACCCTAGGTAAGGCATTAAGTAAGGTAAAATCTATTTTCATGCATAGTTGTTTAGTTGCTTATGTTATCTGCTAGTAATGAATTGAGAAACCCATTAAACCCGTTTCTCTCAAATCCCCTCTATGGCCAGTTTGGTTAAAGACTTACAGTAATTTATAAAAGTGATGTCATAACAAAATAAATCATGGCAATCGTGAAAAAGAACTTGGAATGATATAGTTACATTATGGTAAAATGAATACACACACACACACATATGTATATACACTCAATCTGTGTATGTGTACTTTATAAATATGGAAGGCACCTTAGTGATACATGGCAAACACTGTGACATGTTGTCATGTGTTTGAACAAAAACTAAACATACACTTGGTACTATGCTGCACAGTGAGATAGAAAAAGAAAGCAATCTTGTATTTTTTTTACTTTCCTATTGTCTATTTGAATAATTTTTGAGATTTGTAATTTTACAAGTTCCTCTCTATTCCTTATAAAGCATAGTAAGTGAATGAACAGCACTAGGTTGATTCCTACAATATTTGAGTGAATGGCAAAACGGTATATTGAGTAGAGTCATGGGTGCAAAATGAGGTATGGATTGCCTATGTTGTGCAAGTATACTTGAAATTATTATTCCATGATTTTGCAAAAGACAGAATCAGATATTAAAAAATCTAGTTGTCAGAGAACATGGTTTCATTTCACTCATCAATGGATTTGTGCAGAACACTACAAATATATAAGTAATTCAACAAGTTTATATTGATTGGAGTTCTGTGTAAAAGTCAATATGCCTTAGATATTTTTAAAGCTTGAAAATAAAGTCAAGACATATCATTTTAGGCTTGTAAGATCTATGTTTAGGTTGCATTTTCAACAAAATATTCTTCTCTTAATGTGTGGAGGGTGTGTGTGTGTGTGTGTGTGTGTGTGTGTGTGTGTGTGTGTAGGTGCTGGCTGGCTAGAAAGCCCCAAACACCCAACTAATTGGCTCTCCTATATCCCAGCACTGGAATTATAGCTGCTCCTCACTGTACTTAGCTTTTATAACGATTCTGAGGATCCGAACTCAGGTCCTCACAACTGGACAGCAATCACTGAGCCATCTTCCTAATATTAATCTCTTAATATTTTAAAGGTAACATTTTATGCCTGTTACTTTACATATTTAAAACCTAAATTCATACAGATACATGTTTGTTGTAATTTTGCATGTAGAGTAGACTGAGACCATACATTAAAATGTATTACTAGGAAGGACATTGAAATTAGAAGGAATTAAGGAAGCTGGAGCACACCACGCAGGCCTTCTCTACTCAGAGCACTCCAGTATATAAGATCTGCCTAATGCTAAGTGAACAGACTAAATGCAAGTTGTTGAAAAGAATAAATAAATGCATTTGGGAGGGCAAGGAGTTGAAATGTTACATACTTAGAGGTTCTCTTCTTATTTTATTTCATGTGTCTTTGAAGATTATGGAGCTGTGACTAAAATGGCTGCTAGAAAAAAATAAAACTGTTCTGAAAATAGCTAAGATGTGATTCACATATAAATATAGGACTAATTGCACTCAAAAGCCTGTGGAATATAATTTAGAGAGAGTGAGGTTTGTTATTTTATGATTTATTGAAACCTAGTTGGGCCTGTAATAGAATGATGCCAAGGACAATTTATTCCAGTTTTTTTTAATGACGGCAGTGATATAATAATGCCTCACTGATGTATGAAATTGCTAAAACTGATAGCAATTATTTGTGTAGATAGCCACACATATCATTCAGTGGTAATAAGGCAGGAAATAGCTCTCTGTAGGTAGTAAGGGGAAAAGGCCTGTGGTGAAAACTGTAAGTTACTTATATAAGACATTGTAGGAATGAATGTTAAAATTAAAAGGAAATGTTAAGGTTAAGGCAGTAATGCCAAGAACAAGAGGGATGAGAACCACAGAGCTTACAGTTGGATATGTTACAACCCATATGATCTGAGGAATGTCATCTTCAGGCTCTGAAGAGCAAGCCCAGTGTTGACAGGCTTGTTGGCTAGCCTCCATAAGACTCCACTGAATCCCTTGATGAGGCAGATGTAAGACATTATTGTCTTTTCATAGATCCTTACTTCTAATGCAGTTCGCTGGAACAGACTAAATTGTAAATACTTAGCTAACAAGAAGCTTCCCCTTAGAGACCACCCTCTAGACAAGGTACTAAATATGAGGTAAACAAGAAAAACCGCTGTTACATCTTGGTGGCCATGGTGGAGTTCATTCTCTGCTATAAGATTGTGTAAATGAGAGAACAAAATGAGCATAGTACAAGTAACGGTGTCTGAGATGCTTTCAGGGACACAGGACCCCTGGCTAGGTGACTAATGACTACCAGACAGTCAAGGTCAATAACTAAGAAAGCAGGAACCAGAAATGGACAGAGGCAGGCTTCAACTCTCTTTAACTGACTGTGCAGTACATGACCATATCCTTCAATGGGCCAGGGGGATATGGATAGAATGTATAGTCTCTAACAACTACCATGGCCTTTGCCCAATTTCTACCATGGTCTTATATAACCACAACAAAGTTAAGTTCAATGTTTCTTGTGGGTTTTTTGTTTGTTTGTTTGTTTCAAGACAGGGTTTCTCTGTGAAACAGCCCTAGCTGTCCTAGAACTAGTTCTGTAAATCAGGCTGGTCTCGAACTGACAGAGATCTGCCTGCCTCTGCCACCTGAGTGCTGGGATTAAAGGTGTGCACCACCACCATCCAGCAAGTTCAATGTTTCTTTTTCCTTGGGAATCCCTCCTACTTTTTAGAGGTCTCCATTTTTTCCTTAATTTTTCACTCTTCTTCAATTTCTCGCTTTTCTGTAATTCTTCTTAATATAACTCCCCCCCCATCCGATCTTTAATCTTCATTGGCCTGAGGCAAAGTACTCAGAAGTCATTGTCCCAGGCAGCTCTTTGGTGACTGTGAGTGTTCAGTTACCTAGGTCCTTAGGCCAAGCACAACTGGTACTAGAAATGTCCTATTAATTATCAAAAAAAAAATTTGCAGCAGTAACATCTGCAAAACTATAGTAAACACATGCAACCAAGCTATTAGCATTCATGGAGTCATTGTGGAGAACATTACTATCACCATGTGAATTACTCTTGCTGCTCTTTTGTAACCATATACCTACATATTTAATATAGATACGTTATAATCCAGATGATCTGATAAGAGGCAGACAATCTCTAGAAAGCAAGGTCAGTGCTGACAGGCTTTCTGGCTAGCCTCCATAAGATCCCCCCACACTAATTATGATTTTTAAAATTTTGTCATTCTGATGTGTCTATTAGTATTTATATGGCTTTAATTTGAATTTCTCTAATGTTCAACATTTGGTGCCAAGCATCTTTTCATATACCTATTTACATGATTGTCTGTGAATTATTTATAGTTAAATTCTGCTTTATGTCATTTCCCATTATCAAGCTGGATTGTATATTTCTGGTTATATTTTAGAGTTCTTCATATGTTTAGAACAAACTAATTGCAAGTGACTT
The DNA here is from genome assembly GCA_902168405.1 of Peromyscus aztecus. Lineage (NCBI taxonomy): Eukaryota > Metazoa > Chordata > Mammalia > Rodentia > Cricetidae > Peromyscus > Peromyscus aztecus. The sequence goes on along the minus strand of CABHPQ010025092.1, from coordinate 4,397 downwards.
AGAAATGATCTTGCAAAAAGTAATAATACCCTAGAACCTTTCTACATCCTCCTATATGGCAATAAACAGGACAATTTTGCTGCTGTAATTAAGGGATTTGAGATAGATTATTTTGGACTATGTAACTGAGCTCTACATAAAATTATATGTGTCCTTTTTAAAAAGGAATTAGAGTCATGTTTCAGAAAGATAACAGATATATAGGGGCTGGGGTTCACTGTTGAGAGTGTTTAAGATGTGCCCACTGATACAATAATGACATGACTTTTTGTTTTTGTTTTGAGACAGGGTCTCACTGTCTGAATTGGAACTTACTATGTAATCCAAACTGGCCTCAAACTCACAGAGATCAAATGGCCTCTGTCTCTTCAGTGCTTGGATTATAATTGTGTACCGCCACTTCTGGCCACAGAAACTTTTTTTTATTGAATTTGAGGACTTATCTACAGGAAGGAAGGAGTTCATGCCTGATACCATAAATTTGGTCAAAATCTCATAGTTTGGGGGGCCATAGGCCCTGGAGGGGGAGTTTACTCAATAAATGTGAGGTCAAAATACCATCTAAATATCCATGTTTATACATATAGATTAGTGCTTGCTATCAGTCTTTCTCAATGACAGTTGTACTTTCAGTGGGTGATAGTTAACACAGAAACTCACAGCTAGCCAAAGTACTGACTGTTAAGTCTCAGCCCTAAGTGGAACACCTATATAATCCACTCTAAGGCACCCAGTGAAAATGTAGAATAACAGAAGTTGGGGTGGAAACAATGTAGGAGCTTTCCAGTGGTGAGACATGCTCCAAAACAGTGTCATGCAGATACGACGTGAATGTGGACTTACAAATGCAAAGAATTATTGCACTTGGGAATGCACGGAAGTTGTGGTTCTGTGCCCAAGACTGATACAAGATTGGGCTAGTCAACATTCCATCGTGTATGGGCTTCATCCCACCATCATGAAGCCCCATTCCTCCCTGAGGAACTATTGGAGTTATTAGTTGCTGGGGGAGGGAATGTCATTCTTTTCAGTGGTATAGCCACTAACAAGTCACCTATCTTCCAGTAAATGACCATACTCATGCTCATACAACCAAACATAATTAAGTCCACAGGCCACACACAATAAAAAGACATGGAACTAGGTAGAGAATTTGTTGAGAAGAAGGGTGTCAGTGGGAGATGGAAGAGAATAAAAAGGGGTAATTAAGGGTGAAAACAATGAAAATTCATTATATACATGGACAAAATTATAAAACAGTGTGTGCTAGCATGCATGAAAACCTGGGTTCCATTCACAGCACTATAAAATGTTGACATGGCAATCAATCATACAGAGAGATGTGCTCACGATCCAAGAAATGCTGTAAGCTCCCAGAAATAGGTCAATTTAAAAAAAGCAGAGTCTTGTAGAGTCTCTTGACAGAGTATGGCCTTGAGACAGTGCACAGCCTAGTTATGCTGACTTTAGCCATCCCGTGTCATGGCTATTAAACAATACGTTTGTGTGTGTGTGTGTGTGTGTGTGTGTGTGTGTGTGTGTGTGTGTGTGTGTTGTATTTGTATGTGTGTCTAGCATATGTGTATGTGGAGGCCAGAGGTCAAACTCAGGTACTAATTGTTCACTATCTTAAATTTTTAAAATTTTACATATCTATTCATTTTATGAGTATTTTGTCTGCATGTGTGTCTGTGCATGAAATGTGTGCCCGGTGGCTGTGGAGGTCAGAAAAAGGTGGTGGATCCCCTGGGACTGAAATTACAAATGTTTGTGAACCACCATGTGGATTCCTATGGAAGTGCATACAGCCAGTGCTCTTAACCACTGAACCACCTCACCAGCAGTAGTACCACACTTTGGGAGATAAGGCTTCACTGAAACTCAAGTTCACTCACTGATTTTGATAAGGAGGATTAAAATGAGATAAATTTTCTTACTGCACTTCTATCTAGGAATAAGATGCACTGTGTCCTACTTCTGTTATATTGCTTACTTCCTGACTCAGCCCCCTCCCCTCCTAAATTTGAGAGGCAGATACAGAATACCTGTCCTAACCTGTCATTCTGCTTCTGTAAAGTGCTGCTCATGCACCTTAGTCACATAACTTCAAACCCCTAATGCATTAATAACAAAAGAAACCCAGAATAATGCTGTAAAGTCTATAAACTTTGAAGGAACTGTAGTTAACAGTTTCTTGCCTGAGCACCAGCTCACTGCATCTGTTGCTGGCCAGCTTAATAAAGATGAGTTCTCCAACTCTTCAAATACTCCCTTGGTTTTCCAGAGACCTGTTTTCTGCAGCAATTTGTCCAGAATGGGTAGCTAGAAAGCCTCAAGGATTCCCCTGCCTCAGTCTCCCCAGTGCTGGGATTACAGGCATGCATTACATGCCTGGCTATTTATCTGGGTCCTATATATCATATTCAGGTCTTCAGACTTGCACAGCAAATGTTTTACTGACCTAGCCATCTCCAATCCCAGAATGCATTATTTTAAAATTGTATTTATTTTTAAATTTATGTGTATGTATGTGTTCCTGTTTGTATATACACAATGTTGTGCACAGATACCCAAGAGGATGACAGATTTATTGGAATTGGAGTTGTAGGCAGTTGTGGGTCAGCATGGTACTCTGCAAAAGCATCCAGTACTATTAACTACTGGGCCCCAATTATACATTTTTAAGCCAAGTTTGTGGCAATTTCTTATAGAAGTTATCGGAAAGGAATACATTATATTTTATTATCATTTTATTCCAGAACTGTGAGAAAACTAATTTGCTTTTCAATCCACCTAGTCAGTAGTTCTTAGTTGTGGCAACTTTTGTGAAATAATACTACTTTTGTGTTTACTGTTTTGAACAGTTGTTGTGAATGACTGTCCTCAAAACCAAGTAGCCACCATCTTGGGAGTTCAGCTGCACCCCCTTGCAAAAGAATTATCCCAGCTGTGCTTGGTGCCTGTTTATGCTCTCTTATAGAGTGATGGAGAGAGCCAGGTTAAAATGAAATATATAGTAATTACATTATATAAAGTACATGCAAATAAAGTTTTTGGAAAATTTATTATGGCATGAACATCTGCTACTCATCTTACAGAAAATGCTAACTATTGTATTGAGGCAAAAGGCATGTCTTATAACTGGCATTTGAAACATAAAATTGTGTATATCTATTGGGAACCTTATGATGTTTCAATATATTTATACATTATGCAAAATAAATATATGTATCTCCTTGAAGACATTACATTGTCATGATAAAATCATGCAAAATTCTTTGTTCTACCTTACTGAAATACGCATCACATTATTATTTATAACCACCTGACTGTGCAATTGTGTCACAGAACTTCTTATTCCTAACTCACCGTCTTATCTTTATTCTCAACAGGAAAGAGTAGGGAATTGCCTTTAGTCTCCATTGATGTAGACAGAGGAGCCCACCTCATCAGTGGATGCGGGTTTTTTTTTTTTTTTTCTAAATTCATGCCTTGGTTTGTTTGAATATGTGAACTCTGGGGGAGTCACTGTTGCATCATCCCTTAAAGTACTGAATTCTCCTGTCAGTTTAACATCTTACACTGTCACATTCTTTAAGGTATTGAATAGTATTTTGCAGTGTATAGCAGAGAAAAGTGAACCCACGCCATCTTGTCCTTGATTCATGCATTTTAAATATTATAGACTAATTGTAGGTTTTTCTTAAAAGATGTGCCTGGAATACATAATTGATACTACAGAATACGTGTATTTTGAGACTATTTCTTAGAAGTGACTGTGGGTAGAGACTAGTAATTCTGAAGTATGTGAGGAAGATGGGTGTAAGGCTGGGAACTGAGAATGCAAACACCTATGGTTAGATCCTGTTTGCTGAGGAACTGGGTACTATAGTGACTTGAGTATCAGCTATTTAGATGACACTTATGCCCCTTTGCAATTTGCCAGTCTGTATGCAGAAATAGACTGAAATTATTTGTGAAATAACCATTTGTGATATTCTTTGGCATACTGCATCAGTCAGTTGGTTATGGATTATGAACCTTAAAATTCAGAGGCATAATTCTCTTTTTAGAGAGTTAAAGTTGACATAGGTGACACAGAAGAAAGTGTCTACAGAACAGAAAGAAAAAAAATAACAAGAGTTCAAGAAAAAGAGACCATTGAAAAAATGGTCACATGGGAGGGTTTGAAGCAAGGAAAGCGAAAGGAGAAATGTTATAATTCTATTATGATCCCAAAAATATTTATAAAAAAGTAATAATACTCTAAGTAAGAGATACTATGGACATAGATGGGGAAAAGTTCACAAGACCCCACCCCCAGATGAACAAGTACTGGAAGTCAATGACTAATGAGAGAGAGAATCGGTGTTCTCCAGGGACAAACTTCCCAATAT
>CABHPQ010025091.1:0-39906 GCA_902168405.1 Peromyscus aztecus | reverse complement strand
TATACCATAGTTTCTTTATACATTTGTCTGTTGACTTACAGTTAATTTGCTTTTATATTTTGGCTGTTAAATGATATTCAAAGGGTAAAAAAATCCCAATTAAGATGAATAAGGATTTATTTTCCTTTTGAGACATTGTACAGTACAGCTTGGTAGATGGAGTAAATAATAGGTTTTTCGTTTTCAAAATCATGAAGAAAGCAAATGTTCTCACTACAAAAATAAGTATTTGAGGTGTTGTGCATGTCACTTAATTAGGTTTACTTCACATGGTATTGCTAAATCATAATGTTATTTGATCATATATATACAGCTACAATTTGTCAATTTATAACTAAGTTTTAAGTTGGGGCTAGAGTGATTATTCAGCAGTTAAAACCATTTACTGGGCTAGGCGGTGGTGGTACACACCTTTAATCTCAGCACTCAGGGAGGCAGAGGCAGGTAGATCTCTGTGATTTCAAGGTCAGCCTGGTCTGCAGAGTGAGTTCCAGGACAGCCAGAACTACACAGAGAAAGCTTGTCTTGAAAAACAAAACAAAACAAAATCCTGCTCTTACAGAAGACTGGAACTCAATGCCCAGCACCTACATGGTGGTTCAGAACCACCTGTAACTCCAGGTTGGGGATATCTGACATACTAACATATGATTACTTACACACAAGTAAGAATAAAAATAAATAAATAAATCTTCAAAAATTTAAGATAGAAAACTAGAAGATAAGAATAATTTTGAGACTTCTGACCTAAAGAATTGGAAGAATCAAATTATTGGCATCTGAGATGGTAATGGTAGATAGAGAGGCAAATCAGAGACAAGGAGAAAGGAATTGGGATTGGATAGTCCATGTGTTTGTAATTGCCCTGATCTGGAGGCACGGGAAAAGAATACATGGAACACTGGATGGTTTGTGAAGAAAAATGAATCATTAGAACTCTAGAATAACTGCAGAGACAACTGTTTGTAGGAAGGATAGAGGAAGAAGCTTAGCTCTGTGATGCACTGCCCACCAAAGCAGAGTGTAGCAGGAATCTTAAAGGGTCTTATTAATAAAAACAAACCTGGAGCCAGGTATTGGGGTGAATGCTGGAAGATCAGAGAAGCAGAACAAGCCACAGCCACCTCACCTTGCCAATTCCTCAGCTGATCCTGTTTCCTCAGACTGGAAGCCTCTGAGTCCTTATCCAAATAAATCTCAGCTGAACTGCTTCTCAAAAGCCTGAATGCTTAACCAGGCTAGTTCCTGGTTTTCACGCCTTATATACCTTTCTGCTTTCTGCCCTCACTTCCTGGGAGTAAAGGATCACTTCTTGGGATTAAAGGCGTGTGTCACCATGCCTGGCTGTTTCCAATGTGGCCTTGAACTCACAGAGATTCAGACGGATTTCTGCCTCTGGAATGCTAGGATTAAAGGTGTGAGTGCTACTATTTTCTAGCCTCTGTATCTAGTGGCTGTTCTGTTCTCTGACCCCAGATAAGTTTATTAGGGTGCACAATATTTTGGGGAACATAATACCACCACAGCATAGACCTTGCATGGCAACTAAATCTTGAGATATACTTACAATCTAATTTCAAGATGGCATTAGAAAGGCATTTCTGGGTATACATCTTTCAAATATGAATATTAGTGCTTGAGAGCCAAAACCAATGGTTTCATTGGCAATATTTTGCTCTACAAAATTAATATTCTAACTTTATAACTAAATAAAAACCTTTAAAGATGAAATTCAAAAATATCAAATAAATACTTTATTTTTCATGTGCTTTATTAAAAAATATTGGTTACTGCTGTAGAACTATATCTGTCCCTCTCTGTTCTTACTAACTTGTCTTTGGTCCTATCTCCCAGCCCCATGATTGTCTATGAGGTATAATAAATTCCATACACCAGAAAGTTTATAATTCAAAGCCCAATTTTGAAGGTATGGCCCTAAGTAGCCTGTGTATATAGACTTGGCACAAGCTTGTGGGCTTATATAACCTTAAGCTCCAAATACATAGAAAGTTCAGTCCTCATGAGTGACCACTGAACCTTGATGGATTTCTGTGGTATCTTAGTTACTTATCTCAGTGCTGTGACTAAATACCTGATAGAAGAAATTTTAGAAAGAATTTATTTTGGCTTGCAGTTCATGGTTACAGCCCATCATATCAGGGAAATCACACAGCAGGAGCTTTATAGGGCCACTTCTACAGACTGTCAATTTCTTAGATCTGCCAGAAACAGAAAACAAAATTGAAACATCCCTGAATATCCCCATTTAAGTGAAGTTAAAAGCCTATTCTAAATGTATGGAAGTTCATTGAGTGGCATAATCTTTGTGTCTGGTTAATTTTTATGTGATGTTTTTATTTATTTGCAAATTTTTATGATAAATTTTATAAAATTAAAAATACAAGCTAAGTTTTAATAGAAGTATTGCCCCTTTGTTATTAATTACATCCCCATGAACCAGTGTGTGACTCTGTGTGGTGACATATTGTGTCCCCCAATATATTGTGCACCCTAATAAAGCTTATCTGAGGATCAGAGGAAAAAAACAGCCACTATATTAAACATAGAAGTCAGGCAATGGTAGCACACGCCTTTTATCCTATCATTCTGGAGGCAGAGATCCATCCAGAACTCCATGAGTTCAAAGCCACACTGGGAACAGAGCCAGGTGTGGTGGCACACACCTTAAATTCCAACACTAGTTAACCATAAAGGTCTGGAGGTCTGTACAGACAGACAGGAAGTAACAGAGCTGGGCAGGAAGAGGAAGTGATGTAGCTGGGTGGAGAGAGGAAATTAGTAGGCAGAACAGAAAGGCATATAAGTGTGGGTATACAGGAAGTAGGTCTCTTTGGAAGCTGTGGAGTTGGTGAGGTGAGGTTAGCTGTGGCTTGTCCTATTCCTCTGATCTCTCAGTTTTCACCCCAATATCTGGCTCTGGGTTTTTTATTAAGACTGTTTAGCAATTCATCTTACAACTCTGTTATCCACAAACAGTCGTTCTGCTTTGTAACTAGTCTGAAAAGAGTATAGTCTAAATTTTTCTTTCTTAGAATAAGTAGTTTACTACTGCAATATAATGTTTCTGAGAATACACCTTAAAATATATATGTGTGTATATGTATATGTATATGTATATGTATATGTATCCTGAAGCTTGGGATTCTAATCAACCTCAGAAACTCTTAATAACATAAAACTGCCTTTTCATTTCCATACTTGATGCTTTTTCTGGAAATTTTGAATCAAATGTAACAACTTTTGAATGTTTGTTTCCAAATTACACTAATTCAAACATTTTAATTAAAGATATTCTGTATTTTTATAGTTAATCTTCATTGTCAACTTGGCTGGATTTTGAATCACATAGAATACACACTTCTAAGTATTTCTATGAGAACTCTTCCAAAGAGGTTTAACTGAGGAAAGAAGACCTACCCTTACCATGAGTAAGTGGTACCATACCATTGACTGGAGGCCCAGACTGGAGAAAGGAAGAACAAAGACAAAACAATACACAACTCTCTCTCTCTCTCTCTCTCTCTCTCTCTCTCTCTCTCTCTCTCTCTCTCTCCTTCCTGACTGCCAATAAACTATAACCAAGCAACTCAAGCTCTGTCCTCTATGCTTTCCCCATCTTGATGGACTGTGTTTTCTCAAACCATGAACCAAAATAAATCTTTCATTCCTTGACTTGTTTTGTGAATCAGGCATTTGGTCATAGCAATGAAAAAGCAACTAATCTGGTATTTTTTTTTTAAATGAACACATCATCATATAAAAACTACAAATATATTTTTGGATTATGAACAGTAATTTCTATAGGTATAGTGTTTATTAATAACATAAAATGGAAAAAATAGACTAACTTTAAAATACTTTAAATGTTCATGTGTTTATCTTAGTATAACTAAATATATATAAATAAAATATACTTTTATTTTAACCCTATTATTTCAGTAATATTTAGGATGAAGCTCTATCTTTTAAATAACAGGATTATGTATGTTTAAGGTTTATAATATGATATTTTTAAGTAATCACACATTATGGATGGTTAAATCAACACACATTTTTTGTGGCAAGAACACTTAGATTTTACTCATAACAATTTTCAAATACTCAGTTCATTGCTATTAACCATAGTGACTGTGTTGTACAATGGATCTCTTGAGAGGCAGCTTCTTTTTAAGTTTGTCAGTTTGATAAAACAACACTCAGTGAATGGTGGAACAGGTGGTGTATAGCAAAAACTGAAGATGGCATGCCAATGAAGAATACTGGGAAAACACTGGTTTAAGCAAATGCTTGGTTTACTTTGCAGAATTCTGAAGAAATGGTCAAGGGATTCTAGAATCAGTTTGAATATCATTTAAAGATATTGTTAAATAACTTGAGTGTTTTATCTAAAGAAAATGAAACTGAAAATAAGACATGTACTCAACACTGTTGTGGAAAGATCTTAAGACCTCAACTCCACACAAAGGACTACAGGCAACTAAGGAATGATGTGAGTGGGAGAAACAGTCTTCCCCAGGGAGAAGAGTTGGTTACCCCAAAAACACACATACAAGTGCCACTATACAGACTGAGCTGATTATATTTAGGAATATATACGTATATACATATATGTACACACGTAATGACAAGTAATGAAAAAAGGCCATTAATTTGAAACAGTGCGAGTAATGGTATATGGGAGGGCTTGGAAGGAGAAAATGGAAAAGGAAAATGTTATAATTATATTCTCAAAAATGAAAGAAAAAAGTGTTATTTTAACACATTCAAGACCAACAGTGTGTTAACTTGGGGTACTCAGCAGATTAATGTTTTTACAGAACTCAACATAAACTCACTTGCCCTCTATCTAAAGCAAACAACATATGACAATTCCACAGAATGCTGTTGAACAGGGAAATAAAAATATTTACTAATGCTGAGTGGTGGTGGCACATACCTTTAATTTCAGCACTCAGAAGGCAGAGGCAGGTGAATCCTGTAAGTTCAAGGCCAGCCTTGTCTACACAGTGAGTTCCAGGACAGCCAGAGCTACATAGTCAGACCTTTTCTCAAAAAAAAAAAAATAATAATAATAATTGCTAGTTGCAATACTCATCTGTTTGGGTCAGAATAATCTTACTACCATGTAACAAAAAACAAATTACAAAAATCAGTTGATGCAACCATCATAACTCCTGATTCCAAATGTTTGTGTTTATCAGGTCACACTTATTACCTGTTCCTTACAAATAAGTATCTATTTTGGTTATCAAATAAATTTCAACGATAAAATATTTGCATTATTTTGTGTATCGAGGTCCTGTATAGAGATTTATTCAATAAGGCAGCTTTGTTAATGAACAGATCTGAAAGCCATAGGGGTAAGAAAGTAAGAATTGATTTGCTTCATTGTTAAATGTAATTATGTATTGAATTTTGTGTAAACTAAATGAGAGAAACATTCTGCTTCACAATAACATTATTTAGCAGTGTCCGTATCAATCAGGATACAGTAACAGTTGCAAAAGCTCAGTTGTAAACTACAAAGGTATATTTTTCATTCATGATGCAAGTGTCTCATATATTAGTTGAGCCTTTGTCCCACACTATATTCACCCCAGAACCCAAGACAATAGACCAAAATCCAGTTGGAATACTGCCATTATATAGAGAAAATAGAAATATGACCTCCTGGCTTTTCAGGCGTCTGAAAGCAACACATGGCATCTTTCCCCTATTTCATTGACCAAACTATATCTCAGGGCAATGCTAACATATCTAAAGAGGTAAAGAAATGTACTCATTCTACAGGGTATAATGGCCCAAGAATGGCCACAGATTGTAAGGTGAACAGTTCTGCATCAAAAATGTTTCATTTCCACCTTATTATGAAATGATGATTGACTATAACTTCCTTGTATGGAGGGTCCAAGGATTAGCATGACTTGCTGAAGACCCCAAGAAAATAGCACCAAGCTGGGACTGCAAACCCAGTCAGCCTGACACCAAATCTTGTCTTCTTAATCACCTTTCTGAAGTGCATAGGTCAGACATTCTACCAAACTAGCCAATACTGTTGGTCAGCCCTAGTCCACACCATGGATATTTTTTAATACAGATTTTAGATTTTGACAATCTCATACATGTATACACTGTATCGTGACCATATTCCCCTCAATAGCTTCTCTCAGTGCCCCTCCCCCATTTCCTACCAAATCCCTTCTTCTCTATTCAGTTCCCTCCTACTTTCAGGACTCTTAAATTTTTTTTTGTATTTTTCACCATGAATATTTTAAATCAACAATAATGTTATGCCAAAGACTGTGGTTCAACAGGAGCCTTCAATGTAATTCCATACCCTCGTCAATGCATTAATGGCTGAATTTAGACAACAGCTCTAGTCATCTTCGGAGTAATAATCAAGCACATTCAAAGTGGTAGCAGCAGTACTTTACTGCAGCTCAAATTTTTTCTTAGCAAATCTCTTTGTATTTGTAAAATTATTGCAAAACTTAGAACTAAGCACAGCATACACTAACTTTCTTCTTCCATTACGGCAGAAATAAGTCTCCGATGGCGTGGCTTACCTAAGCAGCATTCAGGGCATTTCCTAACTTGTACTCAGGGAAATGGGCACTAAAGGAAGGAAGTTCATCAGGCAGACTGATTGAGAGAAGGTCCATGGATTGGCCTTAGGGTTAGAGGACCCCCCATTATCAGAACAATACCACTAATATTACCACTCTGGTAGGAACTGAGATGAGTTTTTATGTGGACTCAGTGCCCTTGAGGATCAAAGTCAACTAGAAATCAACCACTAATTGAGCTGCAGTTTAACTCATCTAATGTGAAACTGAGGATCCCTAATAAACTAGGCCGATAAATCCCTGGCCACAGGCTGACCAAATTCATAGACAGAAGTCTAGAGGCTGGTTCTTCCAGATACATTCTATGGCCGTAGCAGTAATCTCCTAACTTATCCCACCCTGTGTCTCAATACTTAAGTCTTTATTTACAATGTTATAAGAATTTAAGCAGGTGAGTAAAGAAGTCAACTTTTAACAGACAATTTGTAACCTGTATCCATTGAGTATGTCTGTGCTTTAACAACTACTATGAATTCGACTTTTGTAGATATAAAACCAAAACCTTTGCAATGCCTTGGAAATTCATCCATAGAATAAGAAAACAAAGGTTGTATTTACATTCTTCTATTTTTAGTACCCCACAAAGTCCCTGACACATAACTAGTATGCAGGAAATTTTTTAATGAATGAATGAAGAGGAAGAAATTAATTCCTTCAACACTACACACAAGTCACAAGTGACTATACCTCTGTGAGGCCCTCATCTGTTTCATCCCTGACCATTAACACTGGGCAGCCATCACTGAACTTAACCAAAGCTTAGATGGGATGTAGTAGCAGGAAGGTGACTGGTTAGCGAATCCAATCCAGATTCTTTGTTCCCAAAGTTGCTTTTAAGAACAACAACAGCAACAACAAAATGTCATGCAATCGTGGAGAAGGCAGCACTTAGGGAAAAGGTTTTCCCACCATGTGCCTCATATGTTTCCAAATACAGTCTCCACAGGCCCCATTTTTTCTAATGCAATTTGTGCTCTTCATCTAAACAAGGCAGTCTTAAAAGGGCACCATTCTGTATTAAAGATTTTGGTCTTGATTTCTAGCCATCAATGGAATTAACCACATTTTGGCCTTGCAGAGGTTGCATTCCTGATTTTCTCTGCCATCTCACTTGTAAAGGCAGAGGAGGGAAGTAGGGTGCCAGAGAGAAGGCATCAGCTTGGCGTCTGTGGCATAACCACTAGGGAAATTCCATTCTTTGCAAAATCCACATGTCCTTCCTGTAGGCCCTGTGACTGGGTCCCACAACCAGGGACAGAGGCCACACAGCTGTGTCCCCTTTGGCTGTTTCCCTGTTGTTGTAAAGGACAGAAAGGTAGTGATGTCCAAGGAAATAGACTTTGTCCTTTAAAATCTTACTCCTTAAGCACTTAATGGATGAGGACATTTTCTCTGTTTGCACTAGTTTCTGGTACACATGCTCTTCTGTCATTACAAGAAGGTAGTTGAGTGAGAACCATGGCTGTTGTCTAGTCTTCCATTAAAGCTATGGCTTGCAATTATTTCTTAGTTGTGGCATCCTTTTTGTTTGTTTGCTTTTAATTTTATAAACTTCCTTATTTTTTTAAAAAAAAAGGGATACATAAATAAAAACTCGACACACCAGAATTAACCAGACCCAAAGTCTATACAACTTAATGAACTGCTACACATTTAGAATAGGCATTCAGAACAAAAGCTGTTTATCCATTTATTTAAGACAGCATTCTCATGTAATTCAGAGTGGCCACAAACTTACTATGTACCAGAGGCTGCCCTTGAATTTCTGATCCACCTCTTTCTGTCTCTCATGTTCCGGGATCACAAGTGTATCCCAACAGGCCAAATTTACGTGATACTTCAGATTGAACCCAGGACTTTGTGAATATTGGGCAAGCACTCCACCAACTGAGCTATATCCCAAACCTATGTCATACTTTCTTTTTTAAAAAATGAGAAAAAAAGAGAGACAGCATATGAGAGATGAAAGTATAGATACTCTGCATGCAGTATGGGAGCAGACCTTTGATAGATTGAACTTTCTGCATCTACAGAACACAAAGGCATTGCCTTTGAATATAAGATTCAAAATCAAGCCAAGCAGAGGTAGCCCATGTCTTTAATCCCAGCACTCAGGAGACAGAGGTAGGCAGATCTCTGAGTTTGAGACCAGCCTGGTCTAAAGAGTGGGTTCCAGGACAACCAAGGATACAGAGAAACCCTGTCTTCAAAACAATTTTTTAAAAAAGATCAATATCAGACCTTGTGGAACATGTCTAGATGACAGGCCTCTGCATCCCCTCCCTGTGTTCCAAGCATGGCACATAAGAGAATTATCATAGTCACGAATCCATTGAGTCACAGATACCAGTAACTGGTGGCAGTTGTTGTTCTTTTCATGAGTTCTTTTCCCTCGGCAGGTGCATGTTCCCTTATATATGCATTTAAATGGATGGAATACTTTGGGGCTAAGTTTGTTAAGAGCTTGCAGTAGCTGCAGTGTAAAGAAGGGCTCGCTGGTGAATGGTTCAGCAGGTAACTAGGTCCCACAGTTATACAGGAAAGGTTGATTACCTTGTTAATCCATTACACAGTTAGTTAGTGTCTGCCACGCGTCACGCTAGCTTCTAAGAGACAAAGGTGACTTAAATATAGAACTTGTTCTCAGGGCAGTGAACAGATAAAACAAAACAAGACCAGGATATAAAATAATAGCTATAATCATTTTGAAACCACTTGACTGGTATATCTTTAGTTACCTGAAGTTTTGATACTGTTTCACCAAATATGTAGGTTTTCTCTCAGGGAAGAGTAGATACTAACAAGTCACAGCTTAGCTTGGACTCTCATATCGGATTTTGTGTTTAATGTCTCCATGAGGCTTTGTTTTAAACATGAAGTCCAAAGCGAAACAACACAAAGTGCAAAGGGCATCTTTCACCAAAGATGCATTATTGATGTATTTACATTAACTTTGAATGTATAGGCACATTACAGCCTGTGACTTTACAACCAAAACAAATCACAATCATTTTCACATCAAATTAATTTTGCTCTAGCTAGCTCACAATGTCAGTTGTCATCATTACTTCACTAGAAGTGCCACTAGACTTTCATCAAGACAACACAAATGGCCTATTGTCACAACTTATTTTTGAGACAGGGTCTCTCTATGTATCCCTGACTGTCCTGGAACTCACTATATAGGTCAATCTGGCTTTGAACTCACAGGTATCCACCAGCCTCTGCCTCCTGAGTGCTGAGATTAAAAGCATGTGGTATCTCCATACCTGACACAAATTAAGATATTTTCAATTTTGATAACTATGCTTCGGCAAAATCAACTTCTTTTACCATTTACAATCTTGTCTATTTAAAAACATTATTTTGAGAAGGAGTCCATAGGTACCTTAAGATCACTAAAGAAGACTATGATACCAAAAAATGTCTAGGAACCTTTGTTCCACAGTCATTTTGAGAGAGAGGATCTATCAAAGAAGAAAAGAATTTTCAAATTTCAGAAGCTTCCTTTTCACCTCTGTTTCTCAATAACCAAGACAACCCCTTGCCCAGTGGATACCCAACCGACAGATACTTAAGTCCTTTACATAAAATGATGTAGTGTTCACCTACAGACTACACAAACCTCTCCCACACTTAAAATCATCTTTATATTATTTATGATATCTAAAACATTAAATACTAGCTGTGGCACAGTATTGATTATGGACTAATGTTAATAAGAATGTGTATATATTCTTAGTACAGCGGTAATCTTGGAATGCTTTTATTAATTAGTAGTATGTGCAAGCATATGTATGAGGGAGATGTTTGTGGTGTCAGTTCTCTCCATCTACCTTAAATGGGTTCCAGAGATCAAACTCAGTTCTACAAATATGCAGGTCAAGAGCTTTTGCCCACAACTTACTGGCTCCAATTTCAGAATATTTTGATCTGTAATTGATTGAACCTGTGGAACTCTTAGATACAAAAGGCTAACAATATATTCAAAGAAAAATCATAGACTTTTAGAACAAACCATGGATAGTATCTGTCTTGGATATAAAGGAAATGCTTGACTATAGCTGCCTTCCTAAAGACTGAATTTCACTTTTAGGTTGAAATATTGAACTATAGAATGAAGATAAGAAGGGCTGGGCAGATAGATGTCCTAGGGTGAGATCGAAATCACATGTGTCAGACTTTGTTGACTCCCCAAGGGAAGCCTTACCCTCTCTGAGGAGTGGATAGGGATAGGATTGAGGGAGGTGGAAGGCAGGAGAAGTGGGGGGAGGGGGAACTGGGATTGGTACGTAAAATGAAAAAAAATTTAAATAAATAAATTTTTAAAAAAAGAAATCACATGTTCTGTGAATAGTTTTCCTCACTTGGAACAGACTGTGAAGATATGACGCGCCCTTATGGAAGACCCACATTCATCTTGTTGTAACAATGTGGTATCCAGGTAGTAGGACAGGGGAGGAAGGATGAGCGTGATGGAGCTTTCCATTTCTTCATCGCCTGTACTTGGCATACATAAAATCCAGAATTTGAAGGAGTACAAAGGACCTGTAGCCCATCTGAAGCCTATCTCTATGTTGAAGAGGCTTCAAAACGATGTGACTGTGCAGTCAGAAACAAATACCTAAGACCACAGATTTTTGCCATAGGATCAACCCATGGAGTCCCTGAAAGACAAGAGGGAAGACCTTGAAAGTCATTCTTCACAGAGAAGTAACAGAAAATAATGTGCATCAAAAAGAATGAGTATGGATTCAAGGCTCCATTCTTCTCAGCTCCAGGCATCTTGTTTAAAACAGTAAAGAAACTGAAATTAAATCATTCTCAATATTTACCCCCCCAAGGCAGATTCTCTCAGTTGGCACGATGCATTACATATCTTGATTCCCTCTCCCTTATACAGAAAGTTTGACAATTCCTGGGGTAGTTTAAATCAATTGTAGGGAACAGTTTTGCACATCGAGTTGCTGGTTTACATTCAGCCCTCTGAACAGATCTTGGTGCCGACATAGATACCAGCTCAGTAACAAGGAAGACAAAGAGACAATTATTCAGTTCCACAAGGGAATGAGGAGTGAGATAGATGTCTTTGGAAATACTATGCTGAGGAGGAACATTTGAGCAATGTTTGAAAGATGACCGGCATGCCCTTTGGAGATGTCAGACACTTCTCTCATTTAAAACCAAACTTCTTGGTTGAGCAATCAACCATTTACTCCATATGACGTGAAAGGCACCAGGAAAAACCTCTGACTCCAAAACATCATCAAGGCCACTGTCTTTCAGGAAGTATCTTTTTGGTCTTAAATGTTTCTAGGGTCATTGGTTCTCAAGCTATAAATATACATATGAGTAGCTTGCAAATCTTATTAATATTTATATCCTCATTAAGTAGGTCTGAGTTGAGATCTGAGGCTGTATTTGTAATAACCTCACAGGGGATGCTGGGCCATAGACGACCATATAAGTAACAAGATATGAGAGTACACAAATATGCATAGCTAATGAAAGATAACATTTCCTGTGTAGTTAATTTGTAGTGGCCATTGTGCAAAAGTTTCAACCACTGCCACCTCATTTGATATTCATGCCAATTTTATATACAAATAGAGTTTCCACTAATCTGATTGAGAAATTCTTCAGATGTCTTAGTCACCTATTGCTGTGAAGAGAGGCCATGACCACAACAACTCTTATTTTTAAAAAAAAAAGCATTTAGCTGGGCAGTGGTGGTGCACGCCTTTAATCCCAGCACTCGGGAGGCAGAGACAGGCGGATCTCTATGAGTTCAAGGCCAGCCTGGTCTACAAAGCGAGTTCCAGGAAAAGCGCAAAACTACACAGAGAAACCCTGTCTTGAAAAACAAAAAAAAAGCATTTAATTGAGGGCTTGATTACATGTGTAGAGGTTTAGTTCATTATCATCATGAAGCATGGCAGCACACAGGCAGAAAGGCACCGGAGCAGTAGCTGAGAGCTACATCCTGCTCCACAGGCAGAGAGAGCAGCACTGAACCTAGTGTGTGGGTTTTTGAAACCTCCAAGCCTACCCCCAGTGACTCACTTCCTACAAAAAGCCACACCTCCTAATTCTTCTCAAATAGTGTCACTCCCTAATGACTTAGCATTCAAACATATGGGCCTATGGGGGTCATTCTTATTCAAACCACCACGTTAGCCATTTGCCCAAGGTCACTGATGTAATTGATGTTGCTAGGATGGAATACAAGTTACCTTGTCCATGACCTAACTAACTCTTAGATGGACATTGTCTTATAGTAGTCAATATGTTTAGCAGACACAAATACAACTTATCTGTTCATCCTGGTTAAGAAACCCAAAGCCTGTTTGGTCATATATCCCACAGTATTTCCCTACAGCAGCCACCAAAGCACTACCTCGGAGTCTTGCTATTCTACAATACTCAGTTTAGAGTCTAATGCTACAATATGAAAGAGTTTCCTTTCTGGGGATGAGTGTGTAGGGGATTAGTAGAGAGTACATTGAGAGGAAACTCGGCATCTGTATGGAGGCTCAGTAGAAGTTACTGGAAGCATAAGCAACAGGATGGATCTGGGAAGCCAGAAACAGTCACATAACTGTTTGCTCACATTGATGTTTCCTGACTTCTCTCCCCTTTCCCCCACCACTGGTTTGCACCCTTTAAGAAGCACATGGCTTCACTTGTTTGCCCTTTGAAAGCTGAATCTCACCAGAAACTTCAGTGACACGACTAGGCTGAATGAGGGCAAGGTAAGAGTATAGGCACTAATGACTCAGTTGAATTCTCCAAGAACCCAGCAGCCGAAGGAATAGGGAGTTTCAAGTGCTGATTCTTGTTCTTAATATAAGCCAACCTGATACGAACATTCTTGGTTCTCTTTTGCCAAGTGAACATAGATTAATGGTTTATCTCTTGCCTTCTAACATGGGGTGTTGAATGCTTTGCTCTGCTTACCTGCCCTTTCCCATGTCTTCTATCCTAGTCAGAAGACTTTCTTGTTCTGAGATTCAACAGATTGGGGAGATGACACTAGATAACTCCTTATGTATGTTCATGCATCTTATTTCATTATGCATTTCAACTCTAGCACTGTCTGGGATAACATTCCTCTTTCTTCCACTTGTCTATTTACTCAAATGTTATCTCTTCAGCACGTTCTTCCCTGACTTCAATAACTAAAGAAGCATTCCCATGCTACCCTTTGTTTTCTTCCTAGCAGTTGTCACTATCTGCTTTTCTGTATTTATTATCTTTCTGTGGTAAACTATAATTTCCAGCTCAATGCTATTTCCTGCAGGACCTACAATACTGCTTGGGTCATAGTGGAATCTCAATAAATATTTGTTCAATGAATAGAGAATGAACAAATTCAATTTCTACTAGCCATGGGCTTATTTTTTAGAACTGTAGAGATTCTGTTTTCACAGGGAGGCACATAACATGAGCTGTGTGTTCCTTCAAATATGATATTGGCTCAATAATTAACCAAAGAAAAGGGAAATGGTTATGAGGAGAGAGTCTTGGCTTGATGATCTTTCTCTGTGTGAGGCCATTATGAACACCAATTCCAGGAGGGTAGAATATCAAAATAATGACCATTTAAAAAGCACCAAAGCACTTTTCAATTCTAAATGAACAATTGAATTTTTTTAATTATATTTAAAATGTTTTAATTATAGAGAAACGGTGTGAAAAAGGAAGATTATGTTCATGATCTACACTAGAGAAAGGGCATAATCTTTGTGTTTATGGAAAGGCCAGCACGGATTATAAATAATGCTTGCAGGCAACTCTGGACTGGCAGTCCCTAAGGGCACTTTTCACTAGAAAATTCTAAACCCGCACACACATCCCGTGCCATGTGATCTGGCTGTCCAATGTCCAGCATCTCTTTCCAAAGGAGTGCCTCTCACGAAAGAAAACGCTGTTCAAATTGTTTTCCCCATCATAAAAAAAAAACCATGGAAATTACCAAACCACAACGGAGCTGCAGTCAAAGCAGTCTTGAATAAGCACTGACGAGAAAAGAGTACCAAGAAACAAAGGCCAATGTTCCCTCTCCCTCCTCCCTCCATGCTCAGCACACTATTTTTCAAGACAATGGCACTCATCCAGAGACTGTTTAATTTATGCAAATCCACAGTAACTCTTCTGTGGAAGTGACACTGCCAGGGGCCACAGAAGACAACCACTGACATTGCAACTAAAATCCAAGTGCCTCCTGTATAATCTGGTTTGTATCCAGAGTGTCCTCTCCAGCTACCAGGTAAGGAGGACCAGAGCTAGCAGGCTTTGACTTTTCAAAATCACTATCTCAGGAGCCAGAGAGATTGTTAAAAGCAGTAAAAGCCCTGGCTCCTCTTCCAGAGGACCCATGGTTTGGTTCCCAGCACCCACATGGCAGCTAACAACAGTCCCTAAGTCTAGTTCCTGGGGATCATTCGAACATCCTCTTCTGGCCTCTGAAGGCAATGAATGAACACGATGCACAACCACATATGCAAAAAAAAAACCTTAAGCATAAATAAACAGGAGTAAATCTAAAGATTTTTTTAGCCACTGCTTCAAAATACATAAATAATTCCTGCTCATTGAGAAAAAAAAGAAGTAAACTATCAACAGGTCAAGCCATTAAAATGACCCAAACTCAAATTACTACTGAGTTATCTCTATGTCAGACTGTTCTCCAAGCATGTGCATATACACATACTTTTGAAACTAATGTACTTTCTTCACTTAGTGCTATATCCTTGTGAAGACATACAGATCTGCATTATCAATACAGGGTTTCAATTTTTTTCACTATATATACATAGATGCTGTCCTAATTAAGTTCTTTGTTGCTGAGGTAGTATTCTGACCAAAACAATTTGGAGAGGAAAGAATTTACTACGTTTTCCAGGAAAAAGTCTGTCATCTAGGGCAAGCAGAGCAGGAATCTGGAGGTAGGAACTGAAGCTGGAACCATGGAAGAAAGTTACTGGCTTGTTTTCAGGTTCGCATTCAGCTACTGTTGTGATACCTCCCATGATCACATGCCCAGGGGTGGTACCAATAGCAGTGGACTAGGTCCTTCTACATCAACAATCAACAAAATGCTACAAAGACTTGCCTACAGGTCAATCCGACAGACGCAACTGAGGTTCTCTCCTCCGGGTTTGTACCAAGTAGACAAAAGCTAACAAGCACAGATAGAGCACAGTACACGTTTGTACTCAAATATGTACCTACTGTTTAGGATAATTGTGGAAAAGTGTGGTTGCTGGCCCAAAGACTACATAATGTACATTTTAAGATGACTTCCAGATGTGGGCACACACCTTTAGTCCTTCTAGTCTATCACTTGGGAGGCAGAGGCAAGTGGTTCTTTGTGAGATCGAGGCCAACCTCATCAACATTGCAAGTCCCAAGACAGCTAGAACTGCATAGGGAGATGCTGTCTCAAAAATAAATAGAAGATAGATAGATAGATAGATAGATAGATAGATAGATAGATAGATAGATAGATAGTAGATAGATAGATAGTAGATAGATAGTACATAGATAGGTAAAATAAAACAAAAAATATTTACATTATTTTTTCTGTCACAGCAGTTAGTATCATCACATAATAATAATTATTATCAATACAATTTTATAAGCAATGAACACTACTGAGGTCTTATTATATACCACATCTGTTTGAAATATTTCATTCATCTATATCTCACCCAAGACACCCACTGGGCCCCTGGCAATTTCTTTAACTGAATGTTCTTCATGAGTTAGCAGATATCTAGAGATGAGTTAGGATCCCAGAGTGTTGGAAATTTAGAGAAAGCCTCTGTATCATTCCCTCAACGAGGATGGGTTACTGTACATGGGAAACCAGAACCCACTTTTATCAGTTGACAATTCATCCTGGGAATTGTTTGGCAGTGATGGATTTGAATTCCTATTCTTCAGACAAGAATACCTCTGATCATCTCTCACTAAACAGGGTCAACTTAGACTGTACTGTTTTACTTCTGGGCTATCAAGTGCTATAAACAAACATAAAGCCATTTTGTGGAATGATCTTTAGTGTCCAGAAGTTACTGGGTTATTCACCAGGAAGACAGAGTGAGGTAAATCCCGCCTTTGAGATTGAGTGAATACTTGAGACTACATCTGGGAAAGAGATATCTTTTTAATGGGATTTCCTAAGTCATTGACAGAAAGCTATGTAGAAGGCTAGGCGGGAAGGTGGTCAGGAATGGAGCTCCTCAGATGTTGCTGTTCCGTGTTTGGTTATCTGTGTCTAAAGGCCTATGTTAAGTCTTTCCTTCACTCCACATAATTATGAAATATAAACCCTGTTTCCCAGTGAACTGTGACTGTGAGAAAAGTAGGTCACAGGTCTGGTGTCTCCCTAATTATCCTTCCTGCTCTTAACTTATGTCTGTGGTGGCTATTCCATGTAAAATATAATAAAATTTATTGTATACAGTTTCTAATAAATGTTAAAATGACATGAAAAACAAAATACTTTATTCATACTATCCCATTTAATCTCTACCACAGTTCTGTGTGATAGGTACTAGAATGTCCATGTAGAGGTGTATTAAGTATCCAATTCAAGTTATATAAGTAGTTAGCGTCAGAGTTCAAAATAGAACTCGGAAAGGCAGTAGTCTTCAATGTCAATCCTTACATCATTTTTGTAAATTCGAAAAAGTAAACTCCCTTAAGCTTTTATGCTCTAGTCCATAGCCTGAATTAATAGCTATTACCTCATATTTTCCTGATGTGTCTTCTCTTGGACATCCCTTCTTTTTCATGCTTCAAAGCTAGTATCTTAGTCATTAATTTCCTGGCATTATGGGGGAGAATATGCTCAAAGTACATTACATACTTGTAAGACATAATCTTGTGAAACCTCCTGAAAACAAGTAAGCAAGCAGAAAGAGAGAGAGAGAGAGAGAGAGAGAGAGAGAGAGAGAGAGAGAGAGAAATCTTAAAAGCCTTCTAATGTCAGAAACTGCTTCAACTTTAGGACCAGTGCCAAATATTGGTGACTATCTGGTGAAATACCATTCTTATTAAGACAGGCATTATATATTTCCCCCAAAATCTCCCATGGCACCAAGTCTCACATGAACATCTCAGCTAAGATTTTTTTTAGTAATTTATTTTTATTTCATGTGCACTGGTGTTTTGCCTGCATGTACATATGTGTGAGAGTGTCAGAAGTTCTGGAACTGGAGTTACAGACAGGTGTGAGCTGCCATGTGGGTGCTGGGAATTGAACCCAGGTCATCTGAAAGGGCAGACAGTGCTCTCAACGGCTGAGCCATCTCTCCAGCCCCTGAAGTTTCTTTTTTTCTTTAAATATTTCTTTTTATTTTAGTTTTAATTACACGTATATGAGGGTGCATATGTACATGAGTGCCCATGACTGTGAAGGCCAGAGGTGTTAGAGTCCCTGGAACTGTAGCTTCATATGGTTGTGAGTAGCCATGTGAGTGCTGGTAATTAAATACAGGTACTCTGGAAGAGCAAGCTGCAAGTGCAAGTGCTCCAACAGCTAAATCATATTTCCAGCCCCCACCCTCACTTTTTAATTGCAAATATTTTCAAACAAGTGTCGCTGGGAATTTACAAGTATCGACAGACACTGTTGAAAGAGTAATGACTGTAATGACTGTTTATGAGTACTATTGTCCATTCCTAGTTAACCACCAGGAAAGAAGCTTGACATTCAGTTCTAAAAAAAAAAAGTCATAACTAAGCCAACTTGGATTGAATTTGCATGTTGCTTTCACAAGTATAAAGCCACATATGGCTAGGTCCCTTAGCCTTTCTATGATTAGTCAGTTCATTGTAAGTACGAATTGATAAAATTGTCTCTGATTCCCTAGCAATTTGTGAGATTCCATGACAAAATGAGTGCAAAACACTTAGAATGTAAGCTGATATCACCAGAGACCCACTATTAAGTCTTTGTCAAGAATACAAACTTTAGCCGGGTGGTGGTGGCGCACGCCTTTAATCCCAGCACTCGGGAGGCAGAGCCAGGCCGATCTCTGTGAGCTCAAGGCCAGTCTGGGCTACCAAGTGAGTTCCAGGAAAGGTGCAAAGCTACACAGAGAAACCCTGTCTCGAAAAACCAAAAAAAAAAAAAAAAAAGAATACAAACTTTAGATTCACAACTTCTAGATTCAAATCTTAGCCCTGACCATTTTAGTTGTACAATCTGGGGAAATTTATTTCTCTGTGATTTGA
Organism: Peromyscus aztecus; assembly: GCA_902168405.1. Classification (NCBI taxonomy): domain Eukaryota; kingdom Metazoa; phylum Chordata; class Mammalia; order Rodentia; family Cricetidae; genus Peromyscus; species Peromyscus aztecus. Next base: position 21,013 of record CABHPQ010025091.1, on the reverse strand, counting down.
TTTCTTCATCTGCAGTGTGAGGTATCTTTGCCATACAGTATGTATGGCAATTCAATGACTTAATTTATGCAATGTACTTAGAAGAGTGTCTGGTACATAGTAAATATTGGCTAGCATTATTGTTGTTTACATTATTATTAAAGCATCATAAGACTAATTTGAAAGCGTGATAAATGGTTTACAGCAGATGAGGAGAAACTGCAACAATCATATATTGTGCAATGGAAATGAAAAGTGATGTGTATGTAGTTAATATGGAAAATAATCTGTTGATTTCTCTAGGATCCAGCAATTTTACCCCTAGATGTATAATCCCCCCAAAAAATCTGAAAATGGGCATTCAAAAAAAACTGTGTATGCAAATGATCACTGTATTATTATTCACAATGGGCACAAACAACCCAAATGTCTCCACTGTAAATAGATAAATAAAATATGTCATATTCAAACAATGAAATTTTGTTTGGCCATAAAGAGAATAAATTACTTATATGTACTACCACATCAATAAACTTTCAAAATGTTATGCTAAGGAAAAGCATAGTCAGAAGTTTTTCTGTGTCCCGCCCAGTCCGCAGCCACTCAGACCCAAGTAAACACACAGAGGCTTATAGTAATTAAAACTGATCAGCCATTAGCTCAGGCTTACTACTGACTAGCTCTTACACTTAAAGTCAGCCCATTTCTGTTAACTTATATGTTGCCACATTTTCCATGGCTTTACCTGTATGCTATTACATGATGCTCCCTGGACGGTGGGCTGGCATCTCCTGACCTAGCTTTCCTCTTCCCAGAATTCTCCTTGTCTGCTTATCCCTCCTATACTTCCTGCCTGGCTACTGGCCAATCAGCATTTTATTTATCAACCAATCAGAGCAACATATATTCACAGCATACAGAGCAACAACCCCCATCAGAAAAGAAGCCATTCAGTAAAAATAATGTATTATTCAATATTTTTCTATTTGAGTGAAATATCCTGATTTGGTAAATCTCTAGAGACAAAGTAAATTAGTAGTTTCCTATGTCTGGCGTAAGGAAAGAGAGGAGACAGATATAGGGTACATGCATTGTGGTTGTCCAGTGTCTTTTTGAGTTGGTGAAAATGTTCAAATGTTGATTTTGCTAATGGTTATGAACTTTGTGAATAAACTAAAATTATATTAGGTTATACACACACTTAGATGAATTTTACAGTAGTTTCATAGGCTTGTATGGGTGAGAAGGGTTACAATCCCCTCATCTCACTTTGCCAGAAATTTGGATTGAATGAAATGTTTTGTTTTTGTGATCCTAACAAGATAATCAGAAAAAAAATTATCTGCTGTGAGATAATGCTTTTGTACACTGGTTTAATAAAATGCTGATTGGCCAGTAGCCAGGCAGGAAGTATAGGCACAGTGAGCAGACTAAAGGAATTCTGGGAAGAGGAAGGCTGAGTCAAGAGTTGCCAGCCAGACACAGAGGAAGCAAGATGACAAGGCAGAACTGAGAAAAGGTACCAAGCCACATGGCTAAACATAAATAAGAATTACAGGTTAATTTAAGTGTAAGAGCTAGTCAGTAATAAGACTGAGCTAATGGCCATATAGTTCATAATTAATATAAGCCTCTGTGTGTTTATTTGGGTCTGAGCAGCTGTGGACCAGGTGGGACACAGGAAAACTTCCAACAACAATTATCCTTTTTCTTTAATAGTGCTAACTAAATTGCACCACAGCCCACTGGGCTCTTTGCACTCAAGTTCATGTTTTAAGTCTTACTGAAGTCATAGTGATGTTAATTATCCTATAGTTTACATATTGAGAATGTCTTTATGGTCTAAATGAGTCACAATTGATGCCAAGGAACTTGTCTTTCATATTTTCCATTGTATATAGTGTGGCTCATAGTAGGTGTTCAATCATCACATAGTAGGTACTCAATAAATGTGATGAAAGAATAAATGGATGGATGAATAGGCATGACAACATGAGCTGTGACAGATTTTGTGACCAAGTGCTTAGAGTGTAAGCTCATCTCTATTTGTTAATGTAAAAGTGCCCAGCAAAACATTTACATTATCTCAAACTCTATTTCTTTTAAAATAAGAAAAATAACATCTCCCTTAGAGGCATATGCTTTAGTTGAGAAAAGACATGCTATGTGATAATGTAATAAACATTAGTTTCCTTCCTTTTCCTTCTGCTTATTAGAGAAACATCACGATATTGAAGAATGCACTGCTGATAAATAGTGTGAAGTCTGAAGATAGATATAAACATCAACAGTGTGACTTTCCTAAGCATGAACTTAATGTTATGCGATATCTGTCTTCAATTATGGAAGCTGGCAATGAAATTTGAGCCTGTTCAATGCCAGAATGGTCCAAGCTGTATGCTTGCTAGAGAATCCTCAAATGCCACAACGTTCATGGGCCATTTTGAAGAATCTGGCTTAATAAAAAGAGATCGGGCAAGGAAATAGTTGGCAAGGTGGATGGCAGACATCTGGAAGACAGTCAGTGAGAAATTCCAGGAGTGATTCATTGTCTTCACCCTGCAAAAGTCCCTTACAAAGCTTGACAACTTAATCACCGTTCATATATTTATACAGGATGAGGCAAAGGTTACTGTCAAAGAGTCACTAGAGCGACAGGTGTTGCTGATCTTCAACCTTCTAAATATATTAGCCAACACAGAGTGGTTGCAGCATGGGAAGACAATCAGCATATCTACAGGCTCTGGTGAGCACTTTGATTTTAAGAATGAAGTTTTAAGTGGTGCGTTAAATTTTGAGCCTTATTTTCTCATAGAGAAACTATCTCAAAACTTGGCTTCCTCGTGTTCCATGAGAGTTGACAGACAATGTCTTCATTTATTAAGGTTCTGATATGAGGAACAAATTATTATATAACGAAGAAAAGATATGTTTGGTAAATAAATATGGGTAATTAATTTGTTGCCTTGTATTCCATAGTTGATAATGTCAACAGTGATAAATGTGTTTATTCATATATGAAGAAAGAGTATGGAATGGGTTCTATCATTTTTTTCAAAATTCACAGAATCTTCTACTAGAGGAAGTAACACTGGAAGGCAGTAGAGCTTGGTGGTTAGATCACAGACTGGAAGGTTTTGTGTTTGGTTGTTTGGGTTGTTATTTGTTTCAAGACAGAGTTTCTCTGTGTAGCCCTAGCTATCCTGAAATTCACTCTGTAGACCAGGCTGTCCTCAAACTCACAGAGATCTGCTTGCCTCTGTCTCCTGAGTGCTGAGATTAAAGGTGTATTCCATCACTGCCCAGTCAAACTGAAAGGATTTAGAAGCATAACTCTAAAACATATCAAGTGAAAGCTAGTAGAAGTAAAGTGAGCAATAATCAAATCTGTAGTCCCAGTGAGATATTTGAGTACACCTCTTTCAGGAACAGATAAAGTAGATAAAAATTACTTGGGATAGACAAGCTGTAGCTAAAACAATAAAATAATGAATTAATAGATACATTAAAAAATGGCCAATCTGGAAAAGGCTGAATACTTCTGTGTCATTCTGGGAAAAATAAAACTTTGAAGACAGTGAAAAAAATTAGTTGGTTTCCAGAGGTTGAGGAGAGGGAAGGATGAGAAGACAGTATAGAGTGTATTTTAGACCACTAAAGTTATTTTGTATGATAAAAAGACCTGTACATTGTACATTTGTCAACACCCATCAAACTTGAAAGAGCAAGTGTGAGCCTTAATGTAGTGATGTGTCAGTGTTGTTCCATGTGACAAGTGTCCTACCATTATGCTGATGTCAAGGAAGTGATGTGTGGAAACTCTCCAAACTTACCGACAGCCTCTCTGGGAACCTAAGACTCAAAACATTCAAACCAATTCTTTAAAGCACACACACACACTGAACCCACCAACTAAAGAATCAATATTACTTCTGAGCACATGTTAAAAATATTGACCTACTTGTCAATGATATGATTGACTCAATTGCTTACCCTGGTAATAATTCTGAACATGGGAAGAATAATTGATGTAGTATTCAAATTGCAATTTCTACAGATACAGTATAATAAAAAGGTTATTATATTTTCATAGATCTTGAGAATTACCAAAAACAATAAATTAAGCTGTGGTTTATAGACAATATTTTCATATTTCTGTGGCTTGATTATTCTCACCATGGCCAATTTTGAGCTGCCAAAATGATTTTTTCTGAGAAAAGATGCACAGTAGATCATTGTTACAAAACATTCCCTCCATTCCAATAAAAGTAAATGTGAATAATCTCAAAAATACAAGCAATAACAAAACATAAAGAAAGTGATGTTGAATGATGGGTTTTGAGTGCTTATTGTGTTTGTTTTTAATATACTTTATTTACTTAAAGTTTGGTACAATTTAATTTTTAATAATTTATATCTTACCAGCCGTATGGGAAAATTTGAAAACATAGCAACAGACACTAACTGACAGCATCTGACTCTAAATAATAAAAACAAATGGAGAAGCTAATAAAACATCTGGGCATGGTAATGCTTGCCTGTATTTCCAGCAGCTTGGGAAGGCAAGGCAGGTGAATCACAAGTTGCAGGTCAGGCTGGACAGCATAGTCAAATCTCATCTGAAGAAAATGATAAAACAGAAAACAGGCATATATTAAAAATGATAAGTAAAACTCAAAGCCAGCTCTATGAAAAAGTTAGTACAGTAGTTAAGCATGTGATAAGACCAATGAGGAATAAAGAAAATGTACAAACAAATAATATAATGAATATAGACTGGAACAAATGCACACATCTAAAGTAGGACTTTTAAGCTGGGTGGTGGTGGCGCACGCCTTTACTCCCAGCACTCAGGAGACAGAGGCAGGCGGATCTCTGTGAGTTCAAGGCCAGCCTGGTCTACAGAGCGAGATCCAGGACAGGCAACAAAACTACATAGAGAACCCCTGTCTTGAAATGGCCCCCACAAAGGTAGGACTTTTAAGTCATTGGATCATTGTATACCAAGCATGGCAGCTCATGCCAGTAATTGTAGTACCTGGAAGACAGAGGCAGGAGAGCTGTGATGACCCTAAGGACAGCCTGAACTACACAGTAAATTTCAGAATTTTTAAATTTGTGTGAAAAGGCAAAGATACAAATATAGCCAAGAAAACTGTGTAATGCCAAAGTGTTTCAGGATAGCCAGGACTACAGTATGACATTTTGTCTCAAAAGAACTAAAACATGATATATGACAATAAGATAGTCTAATGATTATAGGGATATATCATTTATAAGAAAAAATTAACAGAGTTGACAAGGAAGGAATAAAATATAAATATATTAATAATCATTAAATGAATTGAATTTGTGGTTAAAAATTTGCCTCTTAACTGTGGATGCAATATTTCTAACTACCTCAAGTCCTTGCCACTTATACTTTCTTACTGTTATGAGCTGCACCCTCAGAGAATACATCTTCTCACAGAGTAAATCTCTTCTCCCTTGAAGAGGTATTACTGCAGAAACAGGACATGCCCCAGTATGTTTTTGTAGGTGACTTATACCAAACCCACAAAGACCTGATAGTGACATCTTTTGCATTTTGTTAAGCAGAAAAAAAAAAGATGAGAAATATATCCAGTTTTATTTACTGATTTCATGTTAATGTTTAAAATTAATAGAAACAGAGTACAAAAAATATGGGTTCATCTCAGTTACAGAAATGAGAAACAAAATCTTGAATGACTTTAGTAAGCCCATCAACATAAATACATGATAATCATTATTTACTCTATCTAGGAATTAAATAGTCCTTCAAACTTAGAAAATCTATCACTTTTCTCCATCTATAATATTGCCTCTAAATCTACTCTAATTCTTTTGCTTATGCTCTGTGTCATAATACACCATGAAAAAAACTAGCCACCTGTATATTTCAGGACATCACAGAAAATCGTTATGTTGTTGACATGCTGATTAGGCAGGATGGACAAAGGGGTGGCATAATATGCTTTAGGACTTGGCAAGACACACACGTGCTGCGTGAGGTGTAAGACAAGTCTCAGAGACCTGTCAACAAGTCACAGGTTTAGAGGTATCTCTTCTATAGCAGAACACTTGCAGCATCTTACATTCCTTTTCATAAAGAAGGAGGTATGGCCGGGCAGTGGTGGCTCACGCCTTTAATCCCAGCACTCAGGAGGCAGAGCCAGGCAGATCTCTGTGAGTTCGAGGCCAGCCTGGGCTACCAAGTGAGTTCCAGGAGAGGCGCAAAACTACACAGAGAAACCCTGTCTCGAAAAACAAAAAAACAAAAAAAAAAAAAAAGAAGAAGGAGGTATGATGGTAGTGGGCTTCTTTGGGTTCTCAATGTACACATTGTATAATGGCTCATATGCCAGTGGCAGAGAATGCAGACAGATCTGTGTGAAACTAGGAGAAAAATAGGCCTCTGCAGATAAAAGCTGTGATACAAGCAACCCCTCTTTGTGTGACTAGTGACTGGAAACAAAAGGAATATGAAGTTAATGAGAAATTCTAGTAGGAGAACAAGCATAGTGCAGTTCTTTGAGGTTGTAAAATATTGTCATGCTATCTGAAATGGAAAACTGCATTCACTTTGGGAATTATCTCATGATGTGTTGCCGTCATGAAATAAAAGATGCTGGAGATGGAAAATGTAATGAAGGGACATTATCTGATAGCGTACCTAAAACTGCTTATTATGAGCTGAGTTCTGTCATCTACACCAAGCCACACTAATACTCAGGCCCAGCACAAGTCCATCCTAAGTTGGAAATCATACATGGGGTTGGGATAAAATAGATCAATGAATACTAGTAAGCTGCATATGCAGACTGGTCAGATATCCACTCCTCCAGGTCACCCAACAGGGTTGCACTAACATTCTTCCTTCAGCTTTCATCTAGGGTTAGGCTACAGGCTAGTTGTCAGGTCCTAAATGAGCAGAACATTTTATGTAAACATATGTATGTTGCTGAGTATCATAAAAAAGATGTAAAATCTGAGAGATAAACCATGACAGTTCTCTCCAGAGTCATCCATAAATACAATTCAATGTCCAACAAAATGCCAATAGCATTTCTTGATTCGAACTGACAAATTGATTCTTAAATTTGTATAGAAAGATAAAGGTCCAAAACAGCCAAGAAAATTCTATAATATCGGAAGAAATTTTCTGCCAAATAACATGGACTTTAATAAAACCATAATAACTAATACATTGTACTGGGTCAGTCATGGTAGTGTACACCTTCCATTCTAGTACTCTGGAAGTTGAGTTAGATGAATCTCTGTGAGTTCCTAGGCCAGTCAGTGTTACATGGTAAGACTGTGTCTCAAAAATAAAGCAAGCAAACAAAAAGTACCATCGGTTGGCACATGATAAGCCAAAGAGACCAATAGAACACAAAGTAAAGCCCAGTTGTAGATTCGTGAATGTATTGTAATTATATTCATCATATACAGCTGGATTTCTAGACTGGTAGAAAAAGAAAAGACAGTTCCGTAAGTGGGATTGGAATAACTGACCATACCTAAGGAAAATTTGACCACTCCCCTGTCATTCACCATATAGGCAAGTAAACTCTAGGAATACTACATCTTAAATGAGGAAAAACAAAACATAAACTGATTAAAAGAGCATATAGATGAACATGTTATGGCCTCAGTGTTTCTAAAAGAAAAGAAAAGCACAAATCAAGAAATGTTTGGCAGATGAGACGAATCAAAAATTAAAACCTTCTTCATTAATGGGCATCACATTATAAGAAGTCAAACAGGAAATTGTATTTGTAATATATGCAACAAATGAAAAATTAGTATCCATAATATGATCAAGAACAAAAATAGAAGCTTTCCAATAGAAAAAATGGACAAAGGTTATGGTTAAGAAATTCACTCGGGATAAGGAAAACCTGACCAGCAAATAAAGAAGGTATGGAGAGATACTCAAATGTACATCCATAGTCAGGTAACAGAAGGGCAGTGCTGAGGTCAAATCCAAGGACTTGCATATGGAAAAAACAAAACAAAACAAAAAAACAAAAAGCACTCAAGAACTGAGTTATAGCCCCAGTCATTGTTTTTTGTTCGTTCGTTTGCTTGTTTAGCTGTTTGTTTTGTTTCCTTTGTTTCTGAGAAACAGTTTCACTCTGTAGCCGACCTGGCCTTAATCTTCTCATCTTTTAGCCTCTGCCTCACAAGTTTGTGAGTTTAAGCATGCATCACCAGGCCCAGCAAGTGTTTTAAAAATAAGGTACCTTTTTTACTTTTTTTTTTTTTTTGATTTTTGAGACAGGGTTTCTCTGTTTCAGTCCTGGCTGTACTGGAACTCACTTTGTAGGCCAGGCTGGCCTCGAACTCTTGAACTCACTGAGATCCACTTGTCTCTGCCTCCCAAGTGCTGGGATTAAAGGCGTGAGCCCTGGCAGTAGGAACAGGATCCATCCCTGGTGCACGAGCTGGCTTTTTGGAGCCCACTACCTATGGTGGGACACCTTGAAAAGCCTTGATGCAGGAGGAGGGCCTTGGACCCACCTCTGTTGAATGTGACAGGTTCTGCTGGCTCCCCATGGGAGGCCTTACCTTGTTGGAGAGGGAATGGAGGGTGGGTTTGTGGGGGGAAGGCTGGAGGGGCAAGAGAAGGGAAGAGAGGGGCATCTGTGGTTAGTATGTAAAATGAATTAAAAATCCTTAATAAAAATATAAATAAAAAATAAGGTACCATTTCACACCCATCACATGTATATATGGTGGTACATACTCTTTGAAGAACTGTAAGGCAGTTAAATTTGAGAGGCAGTGAACTTTATCTCTGATTATTGCTCTGGTGTGTTGTGGTCTTTCTTTGTTAATTTAAGTTTTTAGTTTTGATTGACAAATAATAATTGTATACATTTGTGGGATGTAATGTGACATATTGATTCATATATACATTGTTGAATGATAAATACATCCATTGCTGCAGGTACTTACCTTTTTAGGCTGAAAACGTTAGAAATCTACTCTTTCAGTAATTTGAAAAAATATATTATTAGTTAACAGTTGTGCTGTATGTCTCAAAAACTTATTCTACCAGTTTTTTTTTACCTTTTAACAAATATTTTCTTATTGGTTTCTTTCTATTATCCTGAATTCTAGTGATCAACATTCTATTCTCTACCTCTAAAAATGCAGCTTTTTAAAGGTTGCAGATATAAATAATATCACCTACAGTTTTTGCCTTTCTTTACCTGGCTTATTTCACACAATGCAGCGTCTTTTACATTCATCCTAATTGTCCCAAATGATAGATTATCATTCTTTTTAAGGCTGGATAATGTGTTTACACTGGAGGGCATTTATACTGATTTCATCCTAGCAATAATGAATGGCCCTGCAATATTGCAATGTACATGAGAATGCAAACATCTCTGAAATCCAAAGATTTTATATACTTAACATATCTACTTACTAGGAGGATTGCCTGATCACATAGCAATTCTATTTTTATTTTGGAGAGAATCCATGTTGTGTGCACAATGGCTGCATTGACTTTCACTTTCATGAGCAATGTGCACCAGTTTACATTTCTCTATATCCTCTCCATCACTTAAAATCTTGAGTCTTCTTGGTAGCTGCAGTTATAACTGGAGTGAAGTGATAGCTTGTTATGATTTTAATTTTCACTTTTCCAATGTGAGCATGTTTTTCATATTTCATTGGGACATTTGTGAGTCTTCTTTGTCAAATTTCTATGCAAATATGTCTCCTATTCCATGGGTTGGATTTTCATTGTTAGTTGTCCCCCTTGATGGACTGAAGCTATTCAGTTTGACGTACTCCTATTAGTCTTCTTTGTTTTCACTGCCTGTCTTTGGGGGGGTGGGTCATACTTTTAAAAATAATCTCCTAAACTAATGCCTTAGAGCTTTCTCCTATGTGTTCCTGAAGTAATTTTGTAGTTTTGAGTATTACACTTTTAGCCATTCCAACTTAATTTTAGTATAGCTGTTAAACAAAGGCATGACTTAATTGCTATTCATGTGGATATCAAGTTTACGAAATGGCATTCATTGAGGAGACAGCTCTTTCCCCCATTGTGTGTTCTTGGCACGTTTGTCAAAAATCAATTGACCATAAATTTGTGCGTTGATTTCTGGCCTTCCAGTCTAATGTATTGCTGGATTGTGTGTGTGTATTTTTAAGACACAAAGCACACTTAAATACATATTAGTAATCTGAGAAAACTACAGGCTGTGTGTCATTCTGGAAAAGGCAAAATTATAGACAGTGGCTGTCAGGGCTTGGAGGAAGGAAGGGATGAATGAATAGATAGAATACAGAAGATTGTTAGGGCAGTGAGATTATGCAATACTATAAATGGTAGATACATGTATTATATATTTTTCCAAATGCACAGCACCAAAAGTGAATCTAAACATAAATCATATATTCTGGGTGATAATGATGTCTAAATGCAGGGCCATCAATTATAACAAATACATAGTCTGGTACACCTAGAGATGTAGCAAGATGATATGTACATGAAAAGGGGCAGGAAGCTTTATTGACACTGTCTTCCCAACTGCATTTGCCATGAACTTAACATGGCTTTAAATACTGAAGTCTACTTTACTGAAAAAATCTAAAGCCAAAAAAACAACCTATAAGCTTTGAAATAACAACAGTTCTCAGCTGTGCAGAATACCAATTTTTGTAACATTCGGACCTTTTCTTAACTTCTTTTAATCTCAGTTTTTGCATTTTTAAATGAAGATACTTCATAGGGTTTTTGTGAAAATTAAATAAGACAGTATCAAGTTAGGTGGGTGGAGGTAGGAGGCTAGAAAACTTCATACCAAACTGGACTAAATAATGAAATCCAGTCTCAAAATGATAACCAAATTTTTTAATTTAAAGCTCTTTTTTTAATTCCACACATGAGTACTATGTTTACATCATTTGCACACTTCCCTCTTATCCACCAAATTCCTTCCATGCCCTACCTATCAAAGTAATAGCCAGTTCTTTAATTATTACTTTAATTATGATGCTGAGTCTATTTGATGTTGCTCATATGTGTACGTGTTTAGGGCTAACTACTTGGAATTGTATAACCCTGTCAGGAGAGGACTGATATTCCCTTTCAGCCCTTCATCTAGGGATGAGGACTTGTGAAATTTCCCTCACTCACATGGAATGTCGACTAGTGTTATCATTATGTAAGTCTTGACTAGGTAAGCACATTGTTGAGATTTTGTAGGTGCAGATTCCCCATCATATATAGAAGACATTGTCTCATAGCAGATGTCCTGATCCCCCGGCTCTGACAATCTCTCTGCCCCCTCTTCCAAGATGTTCTCTGAACCTTAGCTAAAAGGGTTGTGTTGTATATGTATCAACTGGGACTGAGCACTCTGTGGTCAGTTGTTGTCTGCATTTTGACCAGTTTCGACTTTCTGTAATGACCTCTGTCAGCTTCAAAGACAAGTTCATTTAATGAGTGGTTAAAGCTATACCTATATGTGACTATAAGAATAAGCATCTACAATGCAGTTAGGAATTATACAGTTAGGAGTGGCAACAGTAGGTTCTCACCCAGGGTTCATGGTAGTTGTCCAGGTTTACAGTACTAGACATGAATTCTTGCCTAGCAAGTGGGCCTTAAACCTAACTAGACAACTGTTGATTATCTTCTTGCATGCTTGGGGATATCTTAACACACTGGTCCATTGTTGTCGTTCACAGGTTTTAAAACTGAGTAGTATTGTTCATTGCTTTTCTCACTTGGCCTCTTGCATAGCACCTTCAGATACTATGAGAGTTAGTCCTTGGGGAAGAGGCTTCCAGGTCAGACTCAATTTAATTCCTACAAGTTCTATGTATGAAATGTGTGGTGCCTTCAAAAATAGGGACTTACTTTCAAATTCTGTGAGGCAACCAAGAGAAACAACAACAACCTATATTATTTTGGGTGTCTCTTCATCTCCCTTGACTAACAGCCGGAGGATGTTTCCCATGCCTGGCACTGGAGTTTTCATTAGACAGTACGTGGCTCTTGGGGAGAGCGTTATCTCCCCAAGTGGTATAACTTCATTCAAATTATATGTAAGTATATATAATATTTATATTTTGTATTAATTTGTGTAATATACTTTTATGCATTATATGAATTTTAAGTAAACATAAAAAGGTTGTGTCCTATTTTTTGTTTTATTTATTTATTTACTTACTTACTTACTTACTTACTTACTTACTTATTTATTTTTACATCTGAACACAGTTTCCCCTGCCTCCTCTCCTCCCATTCCCTCCCCTACCTCCCCTCCACCCACTGCCACCACCACCCACCACCCCACCTCAATCCACTCCTCCTCTGTTTCTGTTCAGAAAGGTGCAGGCCTCCCATGGGTATCAACAAAGCATGGCATATCAAGTTGCAGTAAAACTAAGTGCGTCCCTTGTATTTAGGCTGGGCAAGGAAATCCGGTACAAGGAATAGGTTCCCAAGCGCCAACCAAAGCATTAGGGACAGCCCCTGTTCCAATTGTTATGAGTCCCATAAATAGACCAAGCTACACAACTGTCACATATGTGTAAAGGGCTTAAGTCAGTTCCATGCAGGCTTCCTGGTTGTTGATTCAGACTATATGAATTCTTATGAGTCAGATTAGCTGTTTCTGTGGGATTCCTTGACTCCTCTGGTTCTTACAATCCTTCCTCCCTCTCTTCAGCAGGATACCCCTAGCACAGTCTAATATTTCCCTTGCATCAGGTTTCTACCTGTCCCAAAAAAGTCCCCCTTTCCAGTCATCTCTTTCAGAACTCTTCCCCTCTACCCATCCCCAACTCAATCCCTCATGTTCCCATCCCCATTTGCCCCCAGTGTACCCAGGAGATCCTTTCTATTTCCTCTTCCCAGGGAGAAATACATATATCCCCTCTTGGGCCCTCCTTTTTATTTAGCCTCTCTGAGTCTGTGAATTGTAGCATGGTTATCCCTTTACTTTATACGTGAGTATAATGAGTGAGTACATACCATGTTTGTCTTTCTGAATCTGGGTTACCTCACTCAGGATAATTTTTTCTAGTTAAAACCATTTGTGTTCAAATTTCCTGATGTCTTTGATTTTAACAGCTGAGAAAAAAAAAAAAGTATAAATGTACAATATTTTCTTTATCCATTTTTGGTTGAGGGGCATTTAGGTTGTTTCCAGGTTCTGGTTATTACAAATAAAGCTACTATGAACATAGTTGAGCAAGTGCCCTTGTGGAATGATTGAGCATCCTTTGGGTATATGCTCAAGAGTGGTATCACTGGATCATGAGGTAGACTGATTCCCAGTTTTCTGAGAAGTAGACATATTGATTTCCAAAGTGGCTGCACAAGTTTACACTACCACCAGCAATGGAGGAGTGTTCCCCTTGCTTCACATCCTCTCCATCATAATCTGTCATTTGTGTTTTGTGTTTTTTTTTTCTTAGCCATTCGTTCTGACAGGTGTGAGATGAAAATTCAACGTATTTTTTACTTGCATTTCCCTGATGATGAAGGATGATGAACATTTTTAAGTGTTTCTCTGCCATTTGAGATTCTTCTGCTGAGAATTCTCTGTTTAGGTCTGTAACCCAGTTTTTAATTGGATAATTTGGTTTTTTTGATGTCTACTTTCTTGAGTTCTTTATGTATTTTTGAGATCAGCTCTCTGTCAGATATAAGATGGGGTCGATGAAAATCTTTTCCCATTCTGTAGGATGCTATTTTGTCTTATTGACCTTATCCTTTTCCTTACAGAAGCTTTTCAGTTTCATGAGGTCTCATTTATTAATTGTCAATCTCAGTGTCTGTGCTACTGGTGTTCTGTTCAGGAGGCTGTCTCCTGTTCCAGTGTGTTCAAGGCTACTTCCTACCTTCTCTTCTATCAGATTGAGTGTAACTTCGAGATTTACATTGAGGTATTTGATCCATTTGGACTTGTGATTTGTGCAGGGTGATAGATATGCATCTATTTGCATTCTTCTGCAAGCTGACATTCAGTTATGCCAACACTGTCTATTGAAGATGTTTTCTTTTCTCAATTGTATAATTTTGGCTCGCTGTCAAAAATCAAGTATCCATAGTTGTGTGGATATGCCTGTGACATTTTAAAAATGTTTTCTGTTTATTTTTGAGATTATATTTAAATTACAACATTTCTCTGTTCCCTTTTCTCCCTCCAAACTCTTCCATATACCCCTCTTCACTCTCCTTCAAATTCATGGCCTCTTGTTTTTCATCAATTATAATTGCGTGCATATATGTAGTTGCAAATACGTATGTATTCCCAAATATAAGCTGTTGAGTCCTTATAATGTTGTTTATATGGGGACCTAGAAATACAACCTCTGCAAGTAGCTAAATAATCTGTATTTTGTATAATTAAATACTTCTATTTATAGTAATTAAACTGATATTGTCTATTTTCTGTGAATCTCAACTCAAGAACAAGGTTATCATTCTTATATGAAAACTTCAAGATCACTTGAGAGAAATCTAAAAGACTAAGTTCTGATCCCAATTCCACAACTACATCACTAGATGCTTCTCAGTATTTTGCTAGAGGAAAGAAATAATTCCTACTCCACCCAATTTGCAAGGTTGTTGTAAAAGACAGTATAAAATATTGTGTCTGGTTATGGTTTGAAAGTTTAAAGGGCCATAAAAATGTAAAGGATTAATAGTAACTTAAAGAAATGTATTATTCCTTAGCAGTCTCCATTTAAACCTACTTAATCTCTAACCCATTCCATATTTGTTCATTCCACAAGTCTGCATTGAGAGCCAACTTTGTGTCAAGCATGCTGTTGGGTCTTGGAGGAAGAAAGATTAATAGGTACCTGCTACAGAGAAGTTTAAAGTTTAATGGAAAGACAAACATGACAAAATCAATTTGTTATAAAAGTGCAATAGAAAAACAAACATGAAAATCTGCTTTTATAATGTGATAAATGCTTTAGGCTGTATATGTATATATGCTATGGGAGTGCAGATGAATAAGGTTATTATTATGAGGAATACTATGGAAGACTTCACAAAGAAGGTGACATCAGTTCTGGGTTCTGAAGGATGAAAAGCAAATTTCTAGATGGAGAAGACAACATTTCAGGCTGAAGGAAAAGCATAAATAAGTTCATTGAGGAGTAATGCAGGATCTGTATAGAGATGATGACATTTAGGTCAGAGATGAAGCAAATGGAGTAAACTAGGAGACTGGGAATAATTAATTGTGCCTGTGGAGAACCAAGACATGGTTGGTGCTGCATACCAATAATTCCAGCACTCAGGGGGCTGCAGCCGAAGGATCATGAGTTCAAGGCTAGCTGGAGTTACATAATGAAGACTTATCTCAAAAGAAGATATGCCTGTGGAACGTGAATTTTCTTTCTAGAAACTCATGGGAACCTATCCATGGGGAGATTTAACAGTTATCAGTATGTAGGTATTAGCTAGATATAGTTAGGGAGGGATAGTGGTCTTGAATAATAGTTTCCTGTTGTGGCGGTCATGTAGACTGTGGTGCCCTTGTGGTGGTAAAGAGCACATCAGGGAAGGAATGCCCATGAGACATCTAAATGAAGGTGTTCAGTAGATATTTGGATATATACATATGACAACTCTACATGGAAATTGTCCAGAGTCTTAAAGATAACATAGACATTGTAGCTAACATGGAAATGGGTGAAATTACTCAAGTATAGGGTACCAATGACAGCAGATGATAGAGTGGTGGTGAATGTCAACATTTAACAACTAGGCAGAGGGAAAGGATCCAGCAAAAAGAGATCAAGTAGAAACTAGAAAGATTCTCTGAGATGGAGAAGAAAGGGGTGTCACCAAAGCCAAGAGAAAGGGATATTTCAAAGTCAAGTGGGAAATGCTGAAGACTGAAAATGGAAGTAAATTAAGGACTGACATCTATACATTGAATGCTTTTTGGACATTCAATTTTCATTTGCAATTTTTTTTAATATAAAGGTCTCTGAAAATGTCAAATTTGCAGCTAGAAAATGCACTGGCCAGCAGCTCCTTGTTTTCTACCCATGTGGTGTGACCCTTCCCACACAATACTTTCCAAGTTCACCAATTAATGTGTGCTCCAACAGCTCAGTTTCCCTTGTTCCTGAGCTGCCAGACAAGGAAATCGCCTGCATGCTTGTTGCAACACTTGTAATCAATTTCAGCAAAGTCAAAAAAGAAAGAAAAAAACAGCCTCTAATGGAACTGACCATACAAACCTCCCCAGGGTGCAGGGGTTTATGTGCTGTGCCTGGACTATGTTAAGAAAATTAAAACTGGATTTGTAACAAAAGGGCCAAAGTGTCAAATCACTAAAAGCAGAAAATTCCACTTGCAGCGCAGATGCCAACTCTCACACTGGTTTATGATGAGAGAAAGTGAAGATTTACAATATGCTTTCCATAAAGAACTGACAGCCACTCAACTAGGACCTCAGGGGGTGGCTCAGAGGTTCTCTCTTATTACCCAGGAAGCAAGGCAAAAGGGGAGAGAGAGGGTGCTTAGTCACAGAACAGGCTTTGTTTTAAGAGGAAGGACCACCTCTCACACCTAGGTCTGTGACTTGGGATTTTACAGTATTTGTAACAGAATCAAAGCAATAAATGAGGTGGTCTCTCAGCCCAAACTCACCGAAGAGTTATCATGTGCCAGTTACAAACCATTGCTAAAAATCACTCTTCAGGCATCTTTAGAAGTTTTACAAGCTAGGATGAGCTAGGTTACACAGCAGTAAGAAGTGATAGCAAAATTGTAGTGGCCTAGAATAAATGTTTGTTTCTTGCTTAAACCACATGTACAGCACAGGGTGGTGGGAGAGCATTGGATAGGCATCTGATCATAGTAGCTCTTAACTGCCATCATTCTGGGATCATAGCTGATAAAGTACTGTTGCAAATCAACACAGCATATGGAAAAAGTAAGTCCTGGTTTTTCAAGCCTCTCTGTAGATGTCACCTATTCCACTTTTGTTCATATTTCATTGGCCCAAGCAAGCTGCATGCCTAAGTCTGATTTGAAAAGGGTAAGGAAGTATGCTTCATTTATAGATAGAGACAGTAGGAACAAACATCAAATATGAGTGTACAGTTTAACAGTCTACAAGAAAAGCCGTTCCAAAGGCGTTAAATGTCAACTACATTCCATGGCAACCATCATGAGAATCTCCACTGTCTACTTGTTGACTCTTGCACCTTGGCACCCATCAATCAAATTTCATTCAGTGGGGTTAGAATATTGTAATATGCTAATTCCAGTGCAAAACTAATTCAAAGGTTGTGAGTTGACACAAACTCTATGATTGTAGTCTGAAGCTGTCCCTGCTTCCCAGCTCTATATACACTCACTGAAGGATGCTGAACTTTGCTTACTTTTTTCCAATGACATAGCCTTGTCCTTGTATAACTGTTTCTCCTGTTTGTGGCAAAAAGAGAATTATTTATGAACGAAGAAAAAAAAACTGTGGCCTGTAGAAGAAAAGACCAGGAGGCAGAGAACAGGTTGGCTGTATTGAATTACTGTTTAATTGAAGCTTTGAAAGCATTGTGGGCCAGGATATGGGCATGTGTTATAGGCATTAACAAACATGCAAATTAATAGATTTTCACAAATTAGCATAAAGGCTGTAAATAAAAAAAAAAGAAAATAGACATGGGGTACAATTGAGAGCAAAAAGGAAAGAGGCCTCACCAGGCAGACATGGTTGAAGAAGGCAACGTCAAGGAGTGACAGTTAAGATGTGAGGATATAAAGAACCCAATGTGGTAACTTCAAGGTATTGATGTGTTCTCAAAATGCCATTCTCCCAATTTCATACTGTTCACTAAAGAGAAAGTAGCAACTTCATAGTGGAGAACAGATAATCCTTCAACCAAGCAGCCACAATTTGCATCACCTAGGCAGAATAAATGAGCATTGTGTGCTTCCTTATATGGTATTTTGAGGGAAACTCAGCATCACTTATATGTTATCTTGTCATTACTAGTGTTTATTAATGAGGAAATAGCAAGGACACCCCAAATGGGGAATAATTTATTTTTTGTTATTTGATAGTTTCATAAATGTAATTAACTTAATGAATTTTGATCTTTTCCACCCCTATTATCTTCTCTTCTGCTATAACTCTCCTTCTTCCTAAAAACTCCCCCACCTTTCATGTCCTCTTCTGTGTGCGTGTGTGTGTGTGTGTGTGTGTGTGTGTGTGTGTCCCACTGACTTTAACTAGGGTTGCTAGCATGAGCATGGATCAGAGGTTGTTTACTAGTTACTGCTGAAGAAAGTGACATCTCTTCTCCTTCCACCATCAACTCTTGATAGTCACTCAGGGAGGGTTTGGAACCTCAGGAGCCCTTACCTATTTCTTGATGAAAGTTGACTGACTCAATCTTGTGCAGCTCTTATACAGGTAACCACAGCTTCAAGTGAGTTCATGAGTACAATGGCCTGTGACATTCAGAAGATGTCTTTTTGTAAAATATCTCTCCATGCCCTGGCGCGTCAATTCTTTCTACCTCCTCCTGTTGAAGCTGTCATAACAAAATGCCCCAGATGGGAATGATGTTACTTACCGAATACTAATTCCTCATAATTCTGGAGGTTTGACAGTCAAGCCCTGTCATGTTGCAGGATATTTGATCACACTGTGAATCCCAAGATTGCGTTACTTACTGGAAAAACCTGTTTCTTGTTGTGGTGTGGCTCAGCCCTAGCACACACCCTTAATCCAAGAGCTTTCTGCTTTAATACTGTAAACAGGATTAAATAAAGTCAACCATAGATCAAGAGGTAGAGCAAGCAACCAGTTGACAGGAAGTGAACATAGGATCATTAAGGAAAAAAAAACCATAGAGAGTAAGATAAAGTCAGGAAGACGGATAGAGAGATGAACAGGAAGTGGAAGGAGGGACATTCAGTTTGAGGAATGGGTTGAGATGGCATAGGAGAAAGGGGACTTGGGTGACATCAGCTGAGGAGGAAGGTCAGCTGGGTGCTTTCTCTGCCTCTCTGAACTAGCAGGCTTTCACCTCAGCATCTGGCTCCTGAGTCTTCACTGGTAAAATCAAACAATTGAGATTTTTGTTAAAGAACAAAAGAACTGAGATTTGATTGAGATTTTGTTGAAGAACTGTTAGCTGCTTCCTGGGAAGCCACTTCTCTTTGCTGCAACAAGCTCTCCTACTTCCTATGTCCTTACAAGCCTTTGCCTCTGTTCTCAAGCACATACAGAAGTTTCACTGGTGACTTGTTCTTAAGAGGACACCATTATTATTGGATTAAGTTCCACCTAATTGAGAGTAAAGACTTGAGCATATGAGTTTCAGGGACAGGAATATTACTCAGTATGCAATAGGGGCTGTATTCATTTAAAAAAACTGTCAATATCTTAAAAAATGAAGCAAGGATGAGGTCCTGTTTCAAAAAATTAGAAGGGACACAGCAATGAATCACTATGTAAATATGAAACTTATCTGCTGAAGGAAAAAATGTCACCAAGGAAATTTCAGAGTTAACTGTGATGTCTAGACAGCAGTAGAATGGATAAAGCAGTTGTAACCACGTTAAGTTCTTATAATTGGTAACTGACACTATGACTGTGTAAAAGAATATCACAATGCTTGCCTTTCCAAGAAGTTGCCACACTATTCTCTGGAGTGGCCATACAGTACTTGATTATACATTGTCACAAGCAAAGTAGCAATCATCCAGTTTCTCTACATAATTGCTACTATTTGTTTTACCACAACTTCTTATTTTAGCCATTCTTATAGTTTTGTTTTGTTGGGTTTTTTTTTTAAGAAAAAAAAATGTCTGGAGCCGGGCGTTGGTGGCGCACGCCTTTAATCCCAGCACTCGGGAGGCAGAGGCAGGTGGATCTCTGTGAGTTCGAGGCCAGCCTGGGCTACCAAGTGAGCTCTAGGAAAGGCGCAAAGCTACACAGAGAAATCCTGTCTCGAAAAACCAAAAAAAAAAGTCTGGGTAGTAATGGCACACACCTTTAATCCCAACACTAGAAAGGCAGATGGAGGAGGTTCTAAGAGTTCAAGGCCAGCCTGGTATACAGAGAGAGTTCCAGGACAGCCAGGGCTACACAGAGCAATCCTGTCTGGAAAAAAAAAGAAAAAAGATATCTCACTGTGGTCTTAATTCCCATTTCCTGATGGTTAGGTATTTTTTTTAATATCATTTTATGCACCGAGTTCTGTATTTACTTTTTGGCGAAATGTTCTTGGTGCCTTTTACCCATTGTTCTTCATTTTACTGTTGAGATTAAAGAATTTTTTTGTATACCCTAGATCCAGCTCTTTGTGGAATATGTGGTTTGCAGCTTTGATTTAGATTTTATTTATCAAGTTATCCTTTATGGATCAAGTCTAAGAACTGTTTCCTATTCCTAAATGGAATAGCTTCCCTCCTGTGTTATTATAGTTTTATATTTTACATTTACATTTGTAATCTGTTTGGAGTTAATTTTTCATATTACTAAAAATATCTAAAGTAGTAGAGCAAGTTTTCTAATTTTGTTTGAAGTTTAGGTCAAATCCCTCTCATCATTTTGCTATCACTGTCATTATTGATTGAAAGAGCTATCTTTCTCCCATGAATTACTTTGCAACCTTTTCAACACCATTTTGAGTATAATTGTGCGATTTGTCTATTTTATTATTCTGATCTACATTCCATCTATGTTTGAAAGATGGTAATCTTTATTGGTTTAGCCATATAAAAGGTCTTAGAGTAAAGTATTGTAATCTTCCCACTTTCTTTCATGAAATCTTTTTAGCTGTACCAGGACCTGGGATTTCCACACAAGTCTTAGAATAGACTTGCATATGTCTACAACATATCTTACTTGTATTTTTATAATAATTACATTAAAAGTACATATAAACTCAAAGAAAAATGTCACCTTTTCTATACTGGCTCTTTTGATATGTGAACTCACTTTCTAGTCAGTGTGTGTGTGTGTGTGTGTGTGTGTGTGTGTGTGTGTGT
>CABHPQ010025090.1:7885-25468 GCA_902168405.1 Peromyscus aztecus | reverse complement strand
TAACTTCTACCTCACCCCTGTAATGTTGCAATCTAACTTGGAGCCTTCCTTGGCCTACTTGTACTTCCCCAAACTGGCTGTGCTCTCTCAGCCACGCAAATGTGCACCTGCTTCTCTTCTGGAATGCTGGCCATTTCCTGTCATTCAGAGTTCAGTTTAGATGACATCTCTTCTACTTCACAACTCCAGTCTGGGCTTTCTTTTACATATTTGTTCCCCTCTTTGGCAATTTTTATTATTGTTTTTACTTCTCTGTAGTTATCACTGGCTTGTGAGTTCATTGAGGCGAAAAAACAAGCCAGTTGTTCTGTTGCCTGCTATGGTACCTACCTTAGATTTAAGTTTAATGTTTGCTGACTGGGAAAAAGAATGAGTGAATACTTTGCTTACTTAGTAACATCTGTTCAGTAAAAGCTGATCGTTTATCCCTGTGTCCTCTTGAGATTTTAAACAGTACCAGCTTTCCAGTAGCCAAAACTGGATAATTTTATATTAGGTATGGTTAAAGTCAGATATTTTAAAATAAATGCCATGTTATAAGAGGTATAAGAGATAGATGTACAAAATTGTAGACTTAAGAACATCCCTAGGGGTCCCTTAGTAGAGCTCCTCTAATTCTAGAAAGATGAATAATAAATACATGGAGAAAGAGAAAGAGAGTTCAAATGGTTCTTTATCTTTAAGGAATTTTCAGTGTCATAGAACAAACAATATTTATAGGACATGAAAAAAAAACAATTAAGAATTAGGTGCCAGAGGAGTAGAAAGAGTTTGAATAAAAAAGGTCAATTTAACCAAAGAATTAGGCTGTGGAATGAGCCTTGATGGTAGTTAGGATTTTTTTGAAATGAATGTTCCAAATGTGGGGAGTGTGTAGGTAGGAAGATGGAAATGTACAGGAGGATCAGGGAAACGTGTTCATTTGACTGGTTTTGAGTAGTAAGAGGAAAAGCAGAAAATTGGAACCAGAAAGTAGAGGTGCTTGGCTAAGAAGCTACTGAGGGAAACCATGGGCAGTTAGTTCTAATTAGATGATTGATTTAATGAAAAGAAATTTTATGTTTTAGTTGAATGATATGTGGGCAGGGTTTAGCCTCAATGGGTCATGAAACTGGCACAGTGTCTAATAGGCCAATTTAAAGATTAGGGGCTTAATTGGTTTTTGTTGTTTTGCTTAAAGGCAAATACATGATATACCACCAATTCCCAAGATGATTAACATAACAGTGTCAGAATTTTTCTTAATGGAAAAAATAAGCCCAAGCCACAAACTTGTAATATTAGTAATGTGCATGCATTAGTCATGACATACTATATTTAATTGCATAAACTCTCATGTTATGCCAATCAAGTGTAAACATCCCCGAAGTAACTGAGAATGTGGTAGCAGCTGCAGCATTAGCCTGTGCTGTTTTACCAGTCATCTAGAGTAGAAATATTAACACAAAGCATGAACCTCCTTATGCATTTGGAAGCTGTTTTGTTTAAGAATGGTTTTATAGCAAGATAATATAGTGTATTATAAGAGCTGAGTTCTGCAATATATTATAGTTCCTCTGAAACTGAAAAGCATGAGGGAGAACCTTGAATTCTGACCTTGTACAGACAAACAAAAATACAGATATATTGTGAAATATATATATATATATATAATATATAATATTATACATAATTCGCCTTGCTAGTGATGAGTACATTTTTTGTACAGGGTCTCATGTAATTCATACTGGCCTTGAACTTGCTATGTATTGATTTTTCTGCTTTTGCCTTCACAATGCTAGAATCAAGAGTGAGCCATTATGTCCTGCATGATGTATTTCTTTAAGGGAACAGATACATGTTTCTGGAGGAGAGACTTGGATGATTTTAGCTTTGATTTGGGAAAGTCCAAGTTTGCAGCACATTTTTATTCCCCTCTTTTTTGAAGATTGCAGAAAAATTAATACTTTTAAAAATAACCTATATGTGAACAGTTTATATCATTTCTTTTTCACCTAAGAATTACAAAGAACATTTGAGTTAAGTAAATGGTCACTTATGTAATATTGGTTTCAGTCTGCCATATTTTTAAAAGATTAATTTATTTAGTGTGTGCATGTGTGTGTGTGCGCGCGTGTGCGTATGTGCCCAAGTTTATGTATGTGTACCTAGTACATGCATGTGCCTGCAGATCCAGAAAAAGGAGTTGAATCACCTGGAGCTGGAGTTGCCAGTCATTGAGAGCTGCCGTGAGGATGCTGGGAACTAAAGCTGGGTCCTTGTAAGAGAAGCAAGTGCTCTTAATTTCTGAGCCATCTGTCCAAACTGGAGACTGGCATATTTGAAACATTTCTTTGAGGAAACCTGTATCAAAGGAGTTCAAATGATGCAAAGATAAATCTATTCTATACTATCGTTGGACTTCAGCACAACTTAGTCAACTCTATGTATGCTTTTGAAAATTAGATGCATTTTACCTTAAAACTATAGTTTTTTTCATCTTTTGAGCCTCCTTTTTCCTACTCTAAGATTTGGTAAACGTTAGCCCATAATATACTTCTTATTCTTGTGCAACAACATAAAAATCTGTAACAAGTATTTTTTTTGGTGTGTGTATATGTAGCATATGTTCATGTTTGGGGGGGTGCATGTGCATTGCATGTGTGTGCATGGAAGCCAGAGGTCAACATCAGGTGTTTTCTTTCTTTTACATTTATTTATTGTTTTTGTTATATGTCTCTGTGTGTTTTACCTTCATATACATGTGTGCACCATGTGTGGGCAGCACCCACAGAGGCTAGAAGAGAGCACTGGATCCCCTGGAAGTGGCTGTGCGCTTCCATATGGGTGCTTGGAAGCAAACCTGCAGAACTTCCAACCCTCCTGCCTCTACCTCCTGAGTGCCGGGATAGTAGGCTTGACTTCGGTTGATGCAGTGCTCTTAACTGATGAGCCATCTCTACAGTTCCTCTACCTTTTGAGATAGGGTCTCTCAGTGATCTTGGAGCTCATCAGTTCAGCTACGGGTAGCTGCTCATCTAGCCCTTGGTACCCTCCTCCCTACCACTGGAATTACAGATGTATGCCTCTGTGCCTGTCTCATACATGGGTGATAGGGATCCAAAGACATGTCTTCATGCTTGTACCCACTGAACCGTCATTCCAACCTCCCACAATCAGTGTTTGGCATGATATACCATTATAAAACTTACTCTCATAATATTCCAGAAAATTTCTACTTTTGTATGTGTCATTAAGATGTAATGAATTATTAGGATTACCTAGCTATAAACTGTTGAAAATTGTTTGTTCAACTTCCCAAATCTGATGGAAAGAAATATTAACTGAAATATTAAAAAACAATTTATAGTATAGAGTGTAGTAGAATTTATTCAATATACATGAGTACATGTTCTTTCTTAAAAAAAAAAGATTTATTTATTATGTATATAGTGTTCTGCCTGCATGTATGCCTGCATGCCAGAAGAGGGCACCAGATCTCTGTGAGCCACCATGTGGTTTCTAGGAATTGAACTCAGAACCTTTGGAAGAGCAGCCAGTGCTCTTAATCTCTGAGCCATCTCTCCAGCCTGAATATTATTTTTTTTAATTTATTTTGTTTTTTATTATTTTTATTTTTATTTTTTGTTTTTCGAGACAGGGTTTCTTTGTGTAGTTTTGGAGCCTTTCCTGGAACTCACTCTGTAGCCCAGGCTGGCCTCGAACTCACAGAGATCTGCCTGGCTCTGCCTCCTGAGTGCTGGGATTAAAGGCGTGCCTGAGTACTAGTTTTTTCTATACACTGCATATAATAGCGATGTAAATATAGTGTTATACTGGAGTTTTGGCTGAGTGGTCCTGCTACGTGCTATTTGAGTCACTTCATTTCATCGAGTCATGATTTCCCCATCTCAAATATAGCAAAACATCAATGTTCCAGGAAATAGATGAAACATGGCATGTGTTTAAGTACAGTACCCAGAATACAGTAAGCTTCAGTGAATGGTGAGTCATTATAATTCCTCCATGCAAGTAGCGTTTATCTGACTACCAAAAGATCTTTGCTAGTTTCAAATTCATTTGTTCAGCTGTTTTATTTAAAACGAGCATCTATGGAAGAAACAATCTAATAAGAAAAACAGATAATTTAGTTGTTATCAAATAATAAGAAATAATATGAATGGGTAAATTACTCATTTTCTTTTCTTTTTTAGAAGGTAATGTATTTATTTTATTTTCCCTTAATTGAAAATAGATTTTTTCCCCTCACATAATATATCCTAATTACGATTTTCCTTCCCCCTCCTCCTCCCGGTTCTTTCCCACCTGTCCTCCTCTCTGGATCTACCCCCTTTCTGTCTCTCTTTAGAAAACCAGCAAGCTTCTGAGGGATTATAATATAATATAAAATAACATAATATAATATGACAAAAACTAACACATCAGAATTGAACAAAACGAACCAAAGAGGGAAAAGAGCCCAAGGGAAGGAAACAGAGACCCACTAGTTTGCACATGTGGGAATCCCATAAAACTCTAGAATGGAAGTCATAATATATATTCTGAGGACCTGGTGCAGACCCACTTAGGCCCTGTGCATGCTGCTTTGCTCATATTGGTTTAGAGGGCCTTGTTTTCTTGGTGTCCTGTATCCCCTCTGGCTCTTACATTCTTTCTGTCCCTCTTCCACAGGGTCCCCTGAGCCCTGGATGGAGGGATTTGATGGAGATATCCCAGTTAGAGCTGTGTGTTCCAGTGTGTCTCATTTTCTGCAAAATATCTGGCTGTGGGTCTCTGTATTTGTTCCTGTCTGCTGTAGGAGGAAGCTTCTTTGATGATGACTGAGCAAGGCACTCATCATATTTGTCTCTCTGGGTCTGAGATGCCTCACTCAGGATGATTTTTTTATAGTTCCATCATATACTGGTGAATTTCACTTTTTTTTTTCATTTTACGGGCATTGGTGTTTTGCCTGCATGTATGTCCATGTGAGAGTGTTGGGTCCCCTAGAATTGGAGTTACAGGCAGTTGTGAGCCACCATGTAGATGCTGGAAGTTGAATCAAGGTCCTCTGGGAGAGGAGTCAGTGCTCTTAACCTCGGAGCCATCTCTTCAGCCCCTGTGAATTGCGCTTTTAAACAGCCCAGTAATACGCCATTGTGTCAATGTATCACATTTTCTTTATTCATCTGTTGAGGGACAATTGGTTGTTTCCGATTTCTGGCTATGATCAAGAGTGTCACAAAGACATGATTGAGCAAAAAAAAAAAAAAAAAAAAGATGTGCCCTTTGGGTATAAGCCCAAGATTGTTATAGCTGGGTCTTGAGGGAGATTGAGTCTTATCTTCCTGAGAAACTGCCATAGTGACTTCCAAAGTGGCTGTACAAGTTTGCACTCCCACCAACAGTGGAGGAGTGTGTTCCCCTTTCTCCACATCCTCTCCAACATAAGCTGTCTTCATTGTTTTTGGTTTTAGCCATTCTGACAGGTGTAAGATGGTATCTCAGAGTTGTTTTGATTTGCATTCCCCTGATGACTAAGGATGTTGAGCAGTTCCTTAAATGTCTTTCAGTCACTTGAGATTCTTCTGTTGAGAATTCTCTGTTTAATTGGGCTATTTTTCCTGTTATCTTTTTTTTTTTAGTTCTTTATCTATTTTGGATATTAGTCCTCTACCGAATGTGTAGTTGGTAAGAATATTTCCCTATTCTGTAAGCTGTCATTTTGTCCTTTTAACAATGTCCCTTGCCTTCCAGAAGCCTTTCATTTTCATGAGGTCCCATTTATTAACTGTCAGTTTTACTGCCTGTGCTATTGGTGTTGTGTTCAGGAAGTTGTCTCCTGTGCCAATGGGTTCAAGGCTATTCCCCACTTTCTCTTCTATCAGGTTCTGTTGGGGAATATTATTTTAAGGTATGCTATTTTTTTTTTTTTTTTGGTTTTTTGAGACAGGGTTTCTCTGTGTAGCTTTGCGTCTTTCCTGGAACTCACTCTGTAGCCCAAGCTGGCCTTGAACTCACAGAGATCCTCCTGCCTCTGCCTCCCAAGTGCTGGGATTAAAGGCGTGCGCCACCACCGCCTGGCAAGGTATGCTATTTTTGTTTATGTTGCATTTGTTTAACTCTGTGAAGCTGTGATACTTTGCCTGTCTAAAACACCTGATGTCTAATAAAGAACAAGGCAGAGGAAAGGATAGGTTGGCAGAGAGAATATATAGAAGGAGAAATCTGGGAAGAAAGAAGGAGCAAGAGAAGGAGGAGGACTCAAAGGGACAGCCACCCAGCTACACAGCAAGCCATAGAGTAAGAAATAATGAGCCTAGCGGTAGTGGCACACACCTTTAATCCCAACACTCGGGAGGCAGAGCCAGGCGGATCTCTCTGAGTTCGAGGCCAGCCTGGTCTACAGAGCAAGATCCAGGACAGGCACCAAAACTACACAGAGAATCTTTGTCTCAAACAACAACAACAACAACAAATAATGAAAGATACACAGAAATACAGAAAGGGAAAACCCAGAGGCAAAATAGACAGGATAATGTAGCAGGAATCTTAACAGGTCTTATTAATAAAATCAAACCTGAAGCCAGATATTGGGGTGAATGCTGGAAGATCAGAGAAGCAGAACAAGCCACAGCTACCTCACCTTGCCTGTTCCTCAGCTGATCCTGTTTCCTCAGACTGGAAGCCTCTCAGCTGAACTGTGCTGCTCAAACCAGCCAAATGCTTCTAGTTACTGGTCTTCACGCCTTATATACCTTTGTGCTATCTGCCATCACTCCCTGGGATTAAAGGCTTACTTCTTGGGATTAAGGCACGTGTCACCATGCCTGGCTGTTTCCAATGTTGTCTTGAACTCAGAGATCCAGAGGGATTTCTGCCTCTGGAATGCTAGGATTAAAGGCGTGTGTGCCACCATTTTCTAGCCTCTGTATCTAGTGGTTGTCCTGTTCTCTGATCCCAGATAAATTTATTAGGGTGTACAATATTTTGGGGAACACAATACCACCACAGGATAATTTAAGGAAAGCTGGCAAGAAACAAGCCTAGCTAAGGCTGAGCGTTCATAATTAAGAATAAGCCTCCATGTGTGATTTATTTGGGAGCTGGGTGGCGGGCCCCCAAAAGAGCAAAAACAAACAATAACAAGGTTCACTGTCTGGTATTATGTTGAGGTCCACTTCTACTTGAGTTTTGTGCAGGGTGATAGATGTGGACCTATTTATATGCAGACATCCAGTTAGACCACCACTTGTTGAAGATGCTTTCTTTTTCGAGTGTGTATTTCTGGTTTCTTTCTAAAAAATCAGGTGTCCATAGGTGTGTGGATTTTTGGCTGGGTCTTCAGTTTGATTCCATTGACCTATGTGTTAATATCATGCTGTTTTTATTACTATGGCTCTGTAGTACAATTTGAAATTGGAGATGGTGATATCTTCAGCAGTTCTTATTATTCAGGAATTTTTTGTTTGTGTGTGTGTGTGTGTGTGTGTGTGTGTGTGTGTGTGTGTGTGTGTGTGTTTGTGTGTTTCCATATGAAGCTGAAAATTGTCCTTTCAAGATCTCTGAAGAACTGTGTTGGAATTTTGATGGGGATTGCATTGAATCTGTAGATCGCTTTTGGTAGGGTGACCATTTTTACTATGTTAACCCTACTGATCCATGGAGATCTCTTCATCTTCTGATATTGTCTTCAATTTATTTCTTTAAAGACTTTGTTTTTTTGTCATATAAGTCTATCACTTGCTTTGTTAGTGTTATTTCAAGATATTTTGTATTATTTGAGGCTACTGTGAAAGGTGTTGTTTCCTGATTTCTTTCTCGGTCTGTTTATCATTTGTGTATAGGAGGGATGCTGATACTTTTGAGTCAGTTTGTACCCAGCTACTTTGATGGAAGTGTTTATTAATTTTTTTTTTTTTACCATTTATTTGTTTTATCAGTGGTAGGAGTGTTGTCTTTCTTTAAAACTGTTGCTGCCTTTTAAGCAATGGCTGGCCTAAACTGCAACTTTGCAACTGCCAGCAGCCTGAGGGGATTCTGTTCCCTCAGATACCGACTTCTTTAAAGCTAAGAAGGAAACGTCTCTAAATTTCTGTCCCTCTAAAGAACTCAAGATTCAAAGGTTGAAGTGGAATTTTGCTCCTCAGAGAGGCTGAATAGCAAGAAGCTCACCTCCTCTCCTTGTTCTTGTCTCCTCCAAAGCCACTAGTCCTTCTCCGAGCCCCCACTTAAAGGCCCTTGTGCTGGGCGGTGGTGGCGCACGCCTTTAATCCCAGCACTCAGGAGGCAGAGCCAGGCGAATCTTTGTGAGTTCGAGGCCAGCCTGGTCTACAGAGTGAGATCCAGGAAAGGCGCAAAGCTACACAGAGAAACCCTGTCTCGAAAAACCAAAAAAAAAAAAAAAAGAAAAAAAAAGGCCCTTTCTCTATCTGGCTCCTCCCTAATACTTCCTGAAGAGTAGTTGCTGACTCAGCCTCCTGACTGCAGATTAACTTTATTTAATCAAACAAATATAACACATCTTTGCATCTTTAAACAAATATTCCAGAGCATAAACAAAATAACACACCTTAAAACAATATTCTACCACATAGGAGTTTCCCAGTGGATATTTAGGGTTACTTGTATATACTATCATATCTGCAAATAAAGATACTTTGACTTCTTCCTTTCCAGTTTGTATCCCCTTGATCTCATTTAGTTGTCTTATTGCTCTAGCTAAGACTTCAAGTATGATATTGAATAGGTATGGAGAGAGTGGACAGCCTTATCTTGTTCCTGGTTGTAGTAGAATTGCTTTGAGTTTTTCTCCATTTAATTTGATGTTAGCTATAGGGTTGTTGTAAATTGCCTTTATTATGTTTAGGTATGTCCTTTGTATCCCTAATCTCTCCAGGACTTTTATCATGGTGGGGTGTTGGATTTTGTCAAAGGCCCTTTCTGCATCTAATGAGATGATCATGTGATTTTTGTCTTTCAGTTTGTTTATATGGTGGATTATATTTATTGATTTATGTATGTTGAGCCATCCCTGAATCTCTGCTTGATTATGATGGATGATCTTTTTGATGTGTTCTTGGATTTGGTTTTTAAGTATTTTATTGAGAATTTTTGCATCTATGTTCATAAGATAAATTGGTCTGTAATTTTTTTTATTGGGTCTTTACATGGTTTGGGTATCAGGATAACTATGGCCTCAAAAAATGAATTGGGCAATGTTCCTTCCATTTTTTGTGCAATAATTTGAGGAGTATGGGCATTAACTCTTCTTTGAACGTCTGGTAGAATTCTGTGCCAAAACTATCTCGCCCTGGGGTATTCTTGGTTAGGAGACTTTTAACAACTTCTTCTATTTCACTAGGGGTTATAGGTCTGCTTAAATTACTTATCTGATCTTGATTTAACTTTGGTAAGTTATATGTATGGAGAAAATTCTTTTAGATTTTCTTTTTTAGATCATCCGTTTCTTTTAGATTTTCCAGTTTGGTGGAGTACACGTTTTAAAGTTTGTTCTTATGATTCTCTGGATTTCCTTGGTGTCTGTTGTTATGTCTAATTTGGATATTCTCTCTCTGGCTTTTAGTTAATTTAGAGAATGGTTTACCAATCTTACTGATGTCTTTCAAAAAACTAACTCTGTTGCACGGATTCTTTGTAATTTTTTTCTATTTATTGATTTCAGACCTGAGTTTATTTCTTGCAGTCTACTCCTTTTGGGTGTGGTTTTTTTCTCTTTTCTTTTCTTTCCTTTTCTTTCTTTCCCTTCCTTCCTTCCTTCCTTCCTTCCTTCCTTCCTTCCTTCTTTCCTTCCTTCCTTCCTTCCGCCCTCCCTCCCTCCCTTCCTCCCTCCCCCCCCCTCCCTCTCTCTCTCTTTCTTTCTTTCTTTCTTTCTTTCTTTCTTTCTTTCTTTCTTTCTTTCTTTCTTTCTTTCTTTCTTTCTTTCTTTTGTTTTTTCGTTCTTTGTTGTTGTTGTTGTAGAGATTTCAGGTGTGCTGTTAAGTTACTAGTATGAAAACTCTAGAATATTTTATGTAAGCACTTAGTGATAATTGTGTCCCACGAGTTTGGATATAGTATGTCTTCATTTTTGTTCATTTCTAGAAAGTTTTAAATTTCTTTCTCAACTTCTGTCTTATCCCATTTTTCTTTCAATAATAAGTTGTTCTATTCCCATGAATTTGTAAGCTTTCTGTTGTTTCTATTGTTGGTATATGGCTTTAATCTGTGGTGGTCAGATAGGTTGCAGGGTGTTATTTCAGTTTCTTGTATCTGTTGAGACTTGTTTTGTGTCTGGGTATGCGGTTAATTTTGGACTGTCCCATGAGTTGCTGAGAAGGAGGTCTATTCTTTTGTGTTAGAGTGAAGTGTTCTGTAAATATCTGTTAGTTCTATTTGGTTTATGACATCAGTTAGCTCCAGCATTTCTCTGTTTGGATGACCTGTGTATTGGTAAGAGTAGGGTACTGAAATCACCCATTATCATTGTGTGGGGATCAATATGTGAGTAGCCTTCTGTAGATGGGCCTGGGAGAGGGAAGTTAGAAGTGGAAGATCTGTGTGATCCACTGAAGATGGGGGCAGAAGTGGGGAGGAAGCCTCAATAGGTATTCTGTTTCAGAGCTGGGTATGAGACTGGGGCATTGGGTTTGGAGGAATGGAGGGAGAGATGAAGGTCAGCCGTTAGCCTACCTGCTTCTCTGGTCAGAGTCTGTTTTCATTTTTTGAAAATATTGAGAAAGCAAATCAGAAAAACTGACTAGAAAACTAAGAATTGTTGTTTTTAATTCTATTTTCTGTGTATTTATTTTTGTTTTAAGGCAGTCATACTGCGTATCCCAGTCTTACTATGTGTGCCTTGAACTTGAGGCCCCGGGTGGCCTCAAACTTGAACTTCTCCTAACTCAGCTTTCTGAATGCTGGGATTATAGCAGAATACCACAATGCCTGGCCCTTCTAATTTGTATTAATAGGATTTGTTTTAAACTTACCTCCCTTACTAGGAAATAGCCCTATTTGTAGCAGACATTTTAAAAGATTTTGTTTTGTATATATTTTTGAGATAAATTTAATTTATCTCAGACTGGCCTCTAATTCACTTCATAACCAAGGATGAACTTGAATTTATGATCCTGCTGCCTCTACCTCTCAAGTGCTGGGATTGTAGGCATGCCTCTAGGGCTTTGTACATGATAGACTGCACTCTACCAACTGGCCTATATCTCTAGACCTACAAAACTTCAGAGAAGCAATCATGTATATCCTTCACCCTGTTCTCTACAATGGCTATATCTTATGTAAATGTAGTGCATTATCAAAGCCCAGAAATGGACATTGGTATTCTGTGTGTGTGTGTGTGTGTGCGCGCGCGCATTTGTGTTTACTTTTATTTAATTTTACCATGATTCGGATTCACATAACCGCCTCCATCATGAAAATGCAGAACTCAGTTAATCACTATAAACATAATTTTAAGAACTTATGAGAAGGAAAACAAGTGTTGTTTTCACTATGTTCTTTTCTTTCGTGTTCCCGGATTCTTTTATCATTCCTTTCAGAATAGAGAATTTCCTTTACTTACTCTTGCAGGGTGGATGTGTTCATGACAGACTCTTAGGTTCCCTCCCACAAGAATGCCTGCTCTCCCCCATTTATTCCTGAACAGCACTTTAGTTGGAGTCTAGGTTCTTGGTTGGCAGTTCTTTTTTCTAAGTACTTAAAATACAATCTCCTATTCATTTCCCTTACGGCCTTAACAGTTTCTGAGGAGAGTCTGTGGTCATGTGGATTGTTTTTCCCACGTAAGTAAGGTACTATTTCACATTTGTTCAGCTTTATGACTGTGGATTTCTTATTTCCTTAAACTGAAGAGTCTCCCCTTATGTGCACATTCAGTTGTCTGTGTTTTAGTAACTTGTGGTTAAATTCAACCTGAAAATGTTCCATGGCAAGTTTGAGAAATAAACAATCCATGTTTTGAAGTGCAGCCTGCTTTGAGCAGTGTGCTATTCTATCCAGGATGTTCACTACTCCTGCTTGTGTTCAAGTTAGCCTTTGGGGTGGAAGAGGACATTCACATAACTTTTATTACGGTAGACTGTTATCATTGTTCTGATAGTTATTAGTTCCTTTATTGTAAAGGTTCATTTATATTTATTTATGTGTCTGTGTGTGGACCTGCATGTGTATATGTGCACCACATATGCTCAGGTGCCCACAGAGTAGAAGGTCTCCCATCCCCTGTAAACTAGAGTTATAGTCACTTGTGAGTTTCCCTGTGGGTGCTGGGAACTGAACTTGAGTCCTTGGCAAGAGCAGTAAGCACTCTTAAACTGCTGTGCCCTAAACTCCTGAGCCATCTCCTTCTTTAGTTCCTTTCTATGCTTAATTTATAAACTGTATTTTGTCTCAGAGTTTTTTGTCTTGCTCTTCTGCCCCTTTCTTCATCACTTGTCTAGATAGGACAGGCAAAATTTGTCCCTCCCTCCCTCCCTCCCTCCCTCCCTCCCTCCCTCCCTCCCTCTCTCCCAGATCCATTTCTTGTTCTAGTCTGGTGTTAGTCTCTGATAACTGTCATTTCTAGATGATCATCTTTGACTTTATGTTTGGAATAGGTGAGAAAGAAAAACTGCCCAGAGTGCCCAGCACTGTGTTGTCCTGAGGTCCTCAGCCTATATCTACCCTTTCTTGCTGACTTTCAGAACTATGATTTTTTTCCTTACATTCAATTTCTATGGTTAGTTGCACTTTGTAGGAGGAATAGAGAAAAAGTTCACCTACTTCATCTTCCCAGAAGCAGAAGTTTGAATTATTTTTTGTCATGATTTAATTGCATTTTAGCTTGAAATGGGAGACTAATCCTTGTCTTGACTACAGACTCCGGAGACAGTTTGTTATTCTCACAGTATTATTTAAATTTGCCTTAGACAGACATTTTCTCCATTTGTGAAGAAAAAACAAAACAAAAAAAACCCCAAAACAAAAACATGTAGCACATAGATAAGAGTTAATCTTGAAGAATTTATTTACTCCTCTAAAACGAAACCTTTTTGTGATAAAAATAACAAAAATGGATTGATAGTATAGGTGACATAGATTGCCTGAAGAGGAAAAGCTTCAGGCCGTGATGGGGGACTGACTGTACGAGTGTATGTACTGCTTAAGCAATCACAAATGCACACATCACTGCAGCCCCAGTTGTTGTATAGCAGCTTCCTCTGAGATGAAAACCTTCCTTCTTGGAGGGGAACTTCTGAAGACAAGATGTCTACAGAGAGGTGAAATAAAGGTTGTTCTAGGGGCAGGGGGTAGTGCACGGGAGCTCCTTAAGACAAGAAGTAAAGAACACAAAATTGCTTTAGGAAATCCCTGAAATTGATCAGATTTACTAGGATCCTGTCTCTACATAAAGAGTAAAAACTGCTGATAGTCACTCTCAGATGAGCCAAGTTGCAAAGAAGAAACAGAGACCTTCCAAATAGCCTGAAAGTAGCAGAGACCAGGCAACCTGCCTAGATCTGTTGTTCTCAACCTTCCTAATGCTGTGACCCTTTAATACAGTTCTTCGTATTCTGGGGACCCCCAACCATAAAATTATTTTGTTGCTATTTCATAACTAATTTTTGCTACCGTAATGTGAATATCTGATATGCAGGATATCTGATGTGTGATCCCTGTGAAAGGGTCATTCCCCCCCCCCCAGCCGCCCAAAGGAGTTGTGACCTACAGGTTGAGAAATACTGGCCTAGATGACCAGCTGAGTTGTCTAGAAAAGGCTCAGACCAACTGAGCCACCTGGAAAGGACACTCCAACCTATTGAGCTGCCTGCAGGCTATGTATGTTCAGTGTGTTCCAGGTCCTCAGCTTTTGTGAGCTGTCACCCATGCTGTGAGGGGCTTTTGTGATGCAGCTGTCCTTGAGTCATGTCTATTCCTGCAAGTAACCGCCCCCCCATATTCCTATAAGTAACCTCAATAAAACCCATGGGTTCACCAAGTCAGCCTTTGGTGGTATTTGGCACTTTGGTCTGTCATGGGCTCCCTATCTGGGATGAGTAGATGTGTTACTTCTCCCCATGAAAAGTCTGTCTCATAACGCCTGTTAACTAGCAAGCACAGAACACTCCTTCAAATCCTTCAAAGACATGATCTATTGCTGTACCTTTTTGCTTACTGGACTGATTGAAAGTGTGTCTGCTGTACATTTCCCAAATTCTTAAATATCATGCTATGAATATACTGCGTTCTTCCTGTTGCATTCCTGGTGAGGGTTAGAAGAGTGTGCCTTATAAGTAATGGCAGTGGTGAGGATTCAGAGGAGGTCTCTGATAAAGTGTGTGTGTGTGTGTGTGTGTGTGTGTGTGTGTGTGTGTGTGTTTGTGTGTGTGTGTGTGTGTAGGGATGTATTGATGGTTACATACATAAAACTCAATCAAGAATGAGGAAGCAGACCTAAATGTAGCTCTGTGAAAGCTCTTCTTTCAGCAAATGAGGAAACTGGAGCCCAAAGATGTGAAGGTACCTGAGGAGGGCTGAAAAAGCTTACTTAGAACAACTGCAGTTTATATTCTCTGATCCTGGGACCCTGTGGTTTTACTAGTTCACACAGTGAGCTGAAACTCAGACCTGGAGCCTGTCCTCACGCATCCGCTACAACATGTTAAAGTCATTAAGTTGTCTTTCCCATAGAATGGGTTCACATAAAGTTTTTAAATTCCATT
Organism: Peromyscus aztecus; assembly: GCA_902168405.1. Classification (NCBI taxonomy): domain Eukaryota; kingdom Metazoa; phylum Chordata; class Mammalia; order Rodentia; family Cricetidae; genus Peromyscus; species Peromyscus aztecus. The sequence goes on along the minus strand of CABHPQ010025090.1, from coordinate 10,769 downwards.
ACTCAACCAGTTAAAACTATACTTCAGTACTGAAATATGAATACTTGAGGGGAAGGAAATAAGTCAGAAATCTTAGTTCTATATTCTTAGAGAAAAAGATCTGAAATTTATTTTTTGTTATTTTTGAGCTTAAGATATGATTAAAATTCTCCCTTCCCATTCTTCCTTCCAAACCCTCCTTATACCCCTATCCATTCTCCTTCAAAAATAGCCTCTTTTTTCAGTAATTGTCTTTGTATCTATCTATCTATCTATCTATATCTATATATTTCTAACTATAACTTGTTTAGCTTATATAATGCTACTTGCACGTATGTTTTTCAAGGCTGTTTGGCACTGGACAGTCAATTGGTGTACTCTTCCCTGGGAAAGACTACTCCTATTCCCAGCTGAGGAAACTCAGTTGCCTATAGTTCTTCATGTAGAGTTGAATTTATTTTTATTTTGAAAAATTGTGTTCCTGGACCAAAAATTTGGCTATTGCTTGGTTTAGAGTTGTTTATGACTTGCATGTGTGTTTGTGTGTGTCTGCACTATCTAGTATCATTTCTCAAATTCATTCACTTCTTTTTTTTTGAGTCAGGGTATCTCATTGGCCCGGAACTTACCAAGTAGGCTAAGTATGCTAGCTGGTGAGCCCCAGGGATCTGCCAGTCTTTGTCTCCCTGGTGATTTGCCATAATTATTTAAGAGCTGACCTACTCCCTGGCCCTGTAACTTATCTGAGTTTTTTTTTTTATAGAAATAGAGATTAAACAAATAAATGTACATATACTAATTATATATGTAGAAATATATTATGCATATACATGCATCCATACTGTGGTTGATTTTTTTCTGATACAACATATATGAGAACACATTGAGGACAAACAGGGAAGTAGCTAAGGAAAGTCTTCTGTCTTTGGAGCAGCCATTTTTGTTTGTTTATTTATAGATTTTTTTTTTCTATGGAACTACAAGCAAATGCATATATCCTCTTTTAAAACAAATGAAAATATACATATACACTAATCTCTTCCACTTTGACTTCCAAACAGCGTATGCTGTATACTTTTCATATATATGTATATACATACATATTAGGCCATATTAGGCCATAGATATCTACCTTATATTTTATTTCTCATGCAAGTTTTATTCATTAATCAGTAGATGGATGTTTGGGTTATTTCCTCTTTGCCTAATTATTAATAAAATATTCTAGGAATGTTTGTCTACAACAGTGGTTCTCAATCTGTGGGTTGTGACCACTTTGCGGGTCAAATGACCCTTTCACAGGGATCACATACCAGATATCCTGCATATCAGATATTTACATTACTATTCATAATGGTAGCAAAATTACAGGTATGAAGTAGCAACAAAAATAATTTTGTGGTTGGAGGTCACCACAACATGAGAAACTGTGTTAAAGGGTCACAGCATTAGGATTGTTGAGAACCACTGGTCTACAAGTTATGTGGCAAGCTACATTATTAATTTTAGTAACTGCAAGAAAGTCCACACTATGTGACATTAAAGTTCTCATCCTGTGTACAGCATGGGCATTGTGCTTCTGGTTCTCCAGTCTACTTACTCATTCTTAACAAATTCTCCTACTTTTCTGGCTACTAAATAAATAAATAACTGCATAGCATACCTTGACAGTCTTTGACCTAGCGATGCACATCATTTCTATGTATAGATGGGAGAAAACAGTCCAGAGCTAGAATTGCTGCAGCATATAGATGGAGAGCTGTGTCCTCATTGACCTGCAAGAAGCTTTCCTCAATTTGTGCTTTATTTCCCTACAACCTTAGAAAAGGTTCTCTGTAATGTCTATGTCTGAGCTCCTGTTATTTTGTTTTCTATTTCATTTATTTCCTGTGGTGCTAGAACTGCACTATTTTGCTTATGCTAGGAAAATACTCTATCACTGAGCTATACCCTGATCCCATTTTAAAATGTTAAATTTCTGTTTAATTTTAAGACAGAGTCTTGTTGAGTTACCAGCTGGCACTGATTTTGTGATACACTTCTGTCCTTCCATAACTGGATGACACCATGTCTAGCCTATAGTCATACTTGCTCTGATCTCACTGGGCTCTTTTTCTAGCTTATGAGGCAGAAAGCCTAGTGCATCCATTTTCAGCTTTTCTTTTTTAGTATTAAAGTATTTAAGGATATAAGCGTTCCTTTAAACTTTGTTTTCCATATGCATCGCATTAACCTCTGAAATGGGGTGTGTGTGTGTGTGTGTGTGTGTGTGTGTGTGTGTGTGTGTGTGTGTAGGTAGTCATGTGTGGAGACCTGTGTGCATGGTACGGAGGTCAGATGACAGCTTGTTTATTTCCTTGCACAATGTGGTTCTTAGAGACTGAATTCAGGTTATCAGGCTTGGTGGCAGGTGCCTTTACCTGCTCAGGCATCTTGCCAGCCCCTCAAGCTTTTCTATGTGCATTATTGTTTAAAATTTTTGAGTATTTTATAATTTCCTTTTTTATTTGTTTGGCATAGTGTTATCCACAAGTTTAGTATCCAGGCATGATTATTTTAATTTATTGATTTGTAGCAAAATTATTTGATTTCAAAATACCACATTCGAGACTGAGTAGATATCTCAGTCACTAAAGTGCAAATATGTGGAACCTGAATTTGATTACCATAACCCAGGTTTAAAAATTGCAGGGGTGGTGGTACATAGTTGTGCTCTCAGTACTGAGTAAGTGGAGATGGGGAGGTGGGGGGATGAGGTTGGGAATTCCTGAGGATCCCTGACCAGCTAGTCTAGTCTACCTGGTGAATTCCGGGTTTGAGAGAGACCTTGTGTGTGTGTGTGTGCGTGTGTGTGTGTGTGTGTGTGTGTGTGTGTGTGTGTGTGTGTGTGTGTATGTATGCATGT